>OMLF01048578.1:0-18688 GCA_900302615.1 Holocentrus rufus | reverse complement strand
TTAACATTCAAAATGTATAACCAAAACACATCGTGTATGTCCTTGAAAAATGTTGAATGCACATTGAATTTCCCACCTCAAAAGACATTTGCAAAGTCTTATTGTGGAATATTTTGAAACTTTCATTGTTGACATCAGCATGTAAAACATGTCCCTGCTCATGGTGCGCTGGAGGTTATGTAAACAATCCAGAGACCTACTTTTCCTAGTGTGCACTATGGCACTACTAGTGGTCACAAACTACACTGGGCACCTCTGTATTTGGCATCCATTAGATATGGTTAAGATTACACTGCAAAGAAATATTTGTCCCAACAATTTATTGACTCTCATGTTGAGTCTCTGAACCCTAATTTTCAGAATTGTCGTGAAACAAGCATCATTTTCTTTGATATCAATGTGCTTTATTCTGTCTTCTTTCAATTTATTTTAACAAGTGAAACTGCACTGGATTATCTCATCCCATTTTTTCACTTCACAAAACAACAATTTAAGATTCAATATGAGACTAAAGTACTTTTTAAGATGGAGATTTCTTGCTGTGTAGGTGATTAGGATTTGCAAGAGATATGGCAGAATATAGGTAGGAAAAAAACATATTGCCACTCATTCTTTTCCAGAGTCACAAGGGACTGGAGACAATCCCACACTGCCAAAATCAAGAAGAAGACAGGGAAACATCTCGAGGTTAATACACATAGACAGACAGTCACTCGCGCTTTTTCTTTGAGGCAGTTTAAGGTTTCTAGTTCAGCAGACCTCCATACCTTCAGAATATAGAAAGAAACAACCATGAACATGGGAAGAATATGCAACTATTAGGAAATCAAATCCTAGCCCTTTTTGGTGGGAGGCAACAATTTTTACCCCTGAGCCACCATGACCATCCATCCATCCATCCATCCGTCCATCCATCCATTGCACCATACTCAAGGTTGCTGGGCTGGGTCCTGGACTGTGGGAAGAAACCAGACCACCCAGAGGAACCCTTAGAAACATGGGGAGAACATGCAAACTCGACAGAAAGTGCTGGGGAATAAATTAACCCCGCTGACTCCTTCTTGGTGTGAGGCAACACTTCTAACCACTGAGCCGCCATGACTACAGAATCCTAATATCCTTGCATTTCTTCATGCACATTTCTGCAAGCCAACTCTAGATGGCACTGGAGACCCAGTGGACTCTTTCCCTAGTGTGTGTGTGTGTATATGAGTGTGTGTGTGTGTGTGTGTGTGCACGTCTGTGTCTGCATCTGTGTGTATGCCTCCCAGATTCAATTATTCATCATTTCCAGTGCAAATATGGTTTGGCTTTTTTATGTCTCCTTTTTTTTCCCCTTTTTTTCCCACTTTTGTTTATTATTTATTATGCTGAGGCTCAGGATGTTTGGGTAGAGTAGAAATCCGGGTAGCAATAATGTCACCGCGTGGGTGTCATAATTATGTTCTGATACAGACACACGCAAAAGGTATTGGCCATGTGTTGCAGTACCCAATGCTGCCGAGTCAGACACATCTATTTACCTTGTGTCTCATTGCTGATAGCCGGCGTCTGCAGACTGCATTATTTCACCATTAATCTACAGACGTGACTCTCAAATACTATCTCTCTCTCAATCTGTCAATATATCCTACACCGAGTTCCCACGTTCGCCACAGTAATGATAATGTTTCGTTTGAACTGCTTTCTCCATTCGTTTTCCAGTATGGGAGATTTCACATGTGAAGAATTATTCATAATGACATATTGACTGTAGAGAGAGACTTTCTATCTATGTTATATTCATGAGTCGCTCACCTCCCATGGTAAATACATTTATCGATCATCGAGTCTCGCCATGGATCTTTGGGGCACACACACACACACACACACACACGGCGATTGATGGTGCTTTCCCAACGCAGGATCAAGAATATTTCTCACTGTTATGTATATGATTCAGGTTTCTGACCCTGAACATCACGTAAGGTAGAAGACCATGTTAAAGGAACAGTTCACCAAAAAAAAAATAATATATATTTTTTTTCCCCACTTATCCCTTGGACAGTCTACCCATCCAGGTAGTTTCTGTGTATTTTGGTGAGCCAGTCTGAGAACACCAGGAAACTACCCATGTGCCCCCTATGAGTACAAATTAGAGGCACAGAGATGCAGTTTGCCAGTGTTTTTCAGCAGGAAATAGTTCCCAACAAATCTCTTCACCCCCAAAGGTTTTAGGTCATAGCAGGTATCTGTGTCACTGTTTCTGGAAATGAGCCGTTGCTGTTCTGTTTTTCACATGTAAATATTTGACGATTTGAGCTCCACAAAACAATACCCATCCAGTCCCATTTTACTGAGGTACCAGGAACCAAGGAAGACCACAGCAAATCACACAGAAACTATCTGGACAGATAGAGCGCACTTTGTGTAAGAGGGAAAATCTAATATATATATATATACTTGTTTTTTGCTTTTTTCTTTGTTTATATCTTTGTTTATTACTTCTTGCATTTGGGAAACTTGGTACATCAACAGCTGTAAATGGCAGTGAGAATTAAAATTTGAACTCTTCAATACCCAGAAATTATGTAATGAAACTCAAGTTTGTCAACCTGGTCAGTCTGTGATGCCTCATACCAAAGGAAACAAAAGAAACCAAAGGAACAAGAGAGACAAAAGATCTACTGTCTAATGTTGTAATCTAATGTTGTCCAGCTGAATGCGCTCACTCACTGCTTTTTATAAGACACTTTGTGTTGCTTAAGTTATAGATATCAGATATCAGAATCAGAATTCAATTTCAGCAGGTAGGGCTAATCTGCAGGTTCAAAATGAATGAGAATGAAATGTTCTTCTCTGTTGCAGCCTCATTTCATGATTTAAGCTCAAGTTTCCAGTTTGTCATCTGTGCAGATATACTGACTGCTTACCTCGCTGGCTCCTCTCAACAGTATAACAATAAAAACAGTCTAGACAATATGACATATAGACAGTATAACCAATATAGACAACAGACAGTATAACATATGGACAATAATATAAACAATAAAGAAAATATACTATGTCAAAAAATGTATAAGGTACAGAGTCAAGGTGCAATGTAAGATATTTAAACCATGTAAGTCAAGTATAAGATTAGTTTTCGATGTGAATATCATATATGTTAACATCTAATCTATGCAGATTGTCCTTAGAAACAGACATATTATGAGAAAAATCTACATAAATGTAATTGGCCAAAGCCGAAAATATGAGGAGAATATAGAAAATAATGAGATAAAGACAGTCCAAGATTGTTAAGTTTGTGGGAATCAAAATGTGTGGGAAAATTGGAGTCAATGTAAAGCAAAATAAGAGTCAGTTTAGGAGTCTTGGAGCATTTTAGCCCAGAGGTATAAACTTTGCAGAAATGTGTTGGTTCCATAATGCTCTGGTAATTTAGGCTGACAAGTATTATGCATTTTTACATAAAACCGGGCCTGGTGTAGCTGTAATAAAACCTCGCTGCGAACAATATCTTGAAATCTCGACTCAACTTGACAAAACCTCACACATGCAGGTGTGCATGCAGGATGGCTGAGTCATCTGCTCAATCTGCTGGGAAGATTTGGTGTTGAAGGCACCAAAATGCCAATTCATGGGGAAGTAAAGCAGGGACTTTGCCTGTTTTCTTCCCCTCCCCCTTGTAACTCTCCACTCACTGCCAGGCAGATACATGACCCTACTGAAGCCGTGGGGAAGGAGAGAGACAGAGAAGATGGCAGCCAGCCAAGGAAATGTAAGTCCTCTCCGTTTTTTGGTCATGGTTGGCGTCGCTACATGGAGGCTGGAGATAAGATGGGAGCCAGGATTTTTGCTTAAGACTAAAAAAAAAAAAAAAAAAAAAAAAGGGAGGGATCGAGGGAGAGGCTGATGACTGGAGAGGGTGAGGTAAGGGAAAGGGGAGGAGAGAGAGGCAGATAAGGGGAGGAGAGAGAGAGTGAGAGAAGGAAAGAGTGAGATTTGAGGAAGGAAAAAGCAAAATAAACAGATTTAGGAAGAAGAATAGATAAAGCAGAGGACTGAGGATGGAGGGAGAGAGAAAAGGAAAAAGCCAGACACACAGAGCATGTTTAAGCCGGCCGCTCCATTCAAACAGACAGATGATTTTGGTCAAAGACAAGAGACACTCAACCGACCTTAATATGCTGTTATTTTCACTAAAATCACGTTTCCAATCTTTCTTGTAACTCACATATTGATGAAGTGCTATCATTACACATTCTGTCACGATTAAACATGCATTAGAATACTACAGCAATTTTTTCACCCCCTTTTTTTTCTTTTTGCTCTATTCGTCATAATGACATGCCGGAAACACAGAGATAAGTAATGTTTTGATTTGAGACGCTCTCTCAATTCTGGCACATTTATAAATATCTAATGCATGAAATGACAGCTTTTTTTTATGCAAGATTGCACCTTCCTCCCTTGCACTTCGTTTTAAAGCACACATTCTGCCAGGGAAATTAACAGACCGATATGAAATATTCCTTCTGCCTATGGAAAGAGGGGGAGAAGAAAGAGATTAAGAGACAACTTAGAGAGAGTTGAGGAATTTTTTTTTTCGTTTTTTTTTTGTACTGCTGAGTCATTCTCACCAAAGACCCAGTGGGACAGAGAATTTCAATAAAATTTTGATAGGAGATCTTATTGAGGAAGCTCCCTGCAAGACTCTGGATTGAAGGGTTTACTTTGAATCGTGTTCATTACAATTTGAGTATTAAGTAAAAAAAATTTCCCTGGAAATCTCAGTCTTGCTTGAAATAAAAAAAAAGTGCCTTCTGGAACAAAATTCCATGGCGAAAGCATTAAAGCCTCGGAGGTGGAACTATTTCAAAAGGGAGCACCACTGTATTCAGGTTTGAAATGTGTCATCCCATTGCCCTAGGAGGGTTCAGTCTGTATTAGTGAATATTCAGAGCTGTCTCCCATAGACAGAAACAAGAGAGAAGAGTTTGTTCCTCCCCGTTATCATTGTTAATGGAGCAGCTCCAGGCTGTACATCGATGTGACATTGCAGATTAGAGCATCAGTTCTCCGGTTTCGAGCTTTGGAGGAAAGTTTTTCCAAAACCCTGCATGAACTCGACAAGAGGATGGTGCGTGATTTTTTAAAATCAGTGTTATTTCCCTTTAAAGGATCATTCCAGCATGGTTTTAGTGGATTTTCCATCCTTTTCATGTTGGTTTTACACATATGCATCACAATTCAAGATATGGTTTTGGACTGTCTGCCTGCCTGCCATAGGCTACTAACTGAACTTAATGGCAACCTTGAAATGTAAACACGATGGCACGGCTCACCCTCGATTTTTTCACAGCTCTACAAGCTGTGTAATAAGCTTGATAATCCACTCCAGTCATTACTTCTCAATAGACAACCACCTAGTCATGGATTATCCCTTACATCAACCTGTATAATATAACTACTAATGTAACAATGTAACTTAATATCAATAGACTATCGGTTGAGTTTTTTACTTAGTATTACTTAGTAACTTTGTATCAGTTAAGGTTTGGATTAATGTTAAGTTGATACTAAGTAGATATAAAGCTGCTACTAAGCTGAATATTAACATGGTCAGTCCAAATGTAGTGTGACCAAATATATTTTTAAATGAACTTTATCATAGCTTTCAGGCTCATTCTCTCCCACTCAACTGCAAACAGCACAGAAAACAGCTCCATTAACTTCTGATTTGGTCGATAAAGGTAATCCATCACCATAAATGAGAGGCTGACAGTCGCCTTTTGCCTGTTTCAAAGTTGCATCAGAAAGCTAATATCAATAGAAATGATTGTATTTTGAAATAAGTTCTATTCGGTGTTTCATATCAATGGAGGCATTTGGGTTTCTTGACCAAAATAAATATCACAGCCAATCTTGTTCTCTGCAGTTACATTATGATCAATCTGTCAATTACACAGATTTGACACAATTATAGTGTAGAATGCCCCTGTTTTACTGGGTGCTTCCTGCAATATTTTGACTGTGTTTATTTAAAATATGCATGATGAGCAAAAAGTTCTGTAACACTGGAGGTGTCCTCGCACAGAATCTAAACCGATGCTTTATAGCTTTGTTTTCTGAGTGTGCTCAACAGCGCTGCTTGCTGAGGCATGCAGAGGGTGTGAAAACCGTTGACAATACTTGCCATGCCGCTGACAGTCATCTATGCACGCCTAGACTATAGTATCACTGTTGACACCCCTTCCTGAGATGCATTACAGCATTGACAGGAAATGTCATATCCTCCCACCTCCCCTCTGTGGGGGTTCAAGCATCTCAGACATGTCTGTATAAGCCATGAAGAGGAACAGCAGGGGTCCCGCACGGACAAAAAAGTGGAGGGAACTCCACATGTGTGCTATAGGTTGGCACCTTTTCCCTCCAGCATGACAGTTTTTAGGAGGTTTCACGGCATATAGGTGTGTTTGAGAGAGATTGGTTGGTAGTCAGCGTATGTTCTTTTTTCTGTGTGACATGTAATATATGTTATCTGCAGCCTGATCAGTGTATGCTTATCTTTCTGCATAAAGGGCTCTAGTGATGATGCGTTTTTGTAGGCCAACCTGGAAATTACTTCAACCACAGGTTCCCTCGGCAGATGTCCAGTGGATTTTGTCTGTAAGGTTGGGGAATTCAATATGTATAAATAACACAACTGTGACATAAATGAAAGAAAATTCTGTGCAAATATTTTAGGTACTTTGCTTTCCAGGGCTCCTCTTGCACCTAGAATCTAACAAACTGTTTAGACATTATCTCATTATTAATAAAGCTCTAGCTGCTGATTGGCTGGTAGTATTGCTAGCCCCGCCCTTCTTCCTGGCATTAATAGTAGCTTCTATGCCACATGGCTGCAAAAGCACAGGCAGACTGATGCAAAGTACCACTACCATCTTTTGACATAATTCAAATAACCTACCAGACTGTGATCTATGTGTAAACAAGGAAGAACCTGTTACCTGTCATACCACTTCTTTAAGAAAATATCTCTCTTAAACAAAACTTAAAATAGTTTTTGCATATGTGTAAAAACAATCACCATAGTAGTTCCTCCTCCTTGCAGACAGCTAGCTAGCTGTCAAATGCTAAAGTTGCTAGCACAATTTCGTTCCTGTTACAGTTTACATGTTGTGATTGAGATGTAAATGTTAATGTAGTGTTAAGTTTTGTCGCAGAACAAAATGTCAAACTTTCTCAGTTTTATTTTGAACACAGACATTATTTTCTGCATAAATTAAAAACCATATGGGGGAAAAAAGCATCGGAAATCTGGTCATGCAGTCAAAAATACTGATTCACTTCCAGGTTTTAGGACTACAATCTGTAACACTTTATTCCCTTCATTTGAATATTTGGCATAAAAACGTGTATTTCACAATACAGTCCGTATTGCAGACAGTGTCGTATCTCACCTACAGAGAATGTGCTGTATAGGTTTAGTGCCACATTCACATCATATCAGATTTGCTGTAAATACAAACGACCGACTCAGCTTCCAAGTCGGCTACTTGATAGTAATTACAAGTAACCAGGTCACATGGGAATTTTGTCGTCGGCTCCGATATCTCCCACTTGGCATCATAAATTGAAAGTGTGTCAACACAAGCGGTAAATATAGCAGGGAATGCAGAAATCTCAGCAGTGGAAAGAAATTAAAATTATAAATGAATAAAATCAACTCTGTTTAAGGAAAGCAAGCAATATGTGCGGCAGTTTATTCATAATTGATTTAATCAACTTGTTGCTGACAAGCTGACATTACGCTGGCATGTTTACCATCATGTTGTTGTTCCAAGTGCATGTAAGCCCTTCATAGTTGTGACAATAATATGTTATCTTGTTCTTCTTCTTGTTCTGATATGATATGAAAGCGTCGTACTGTTACATCGGCCCAACACATTTATCACTGAAAGAATCAAACATTTCTCATGCAAACAGAATGATAAATGTCTTGCATCCAAGTTAACCATCTCTCAGATCAATTGATCCATCATTGTTCAATCAGTGTGTCATTTATTATTAACTGCTCTGTTGTTAGTTGTTGTGTTTTGAATGTCTCCCCGAGCACAGTTTGATGTTCGACAGACCCCGAGGCGAGACGGAGCCTCACTTTTATACTCGGATGATGGGCTTGTCAGCTTGGCCTGTCCCGACATCCCTACCTTACATCCACCTTTCTTGAACTGCCTTCATCATCCTAGTCTGCGTATCTGTCTGTATTTCCTCCATCTGTATATGTAGTTGGAAAAACAGCATATTTTGTATTGCAGAAAATGGCTACAGCTCTAATGACATATCAGAGCAACTCAACCGTTACGGGTATTGCACAATCACTTGATTACTCGATCCATCATTGTGTACATTAATGTGCACACAATAATGCCACTATCGCCAATACTGCAATAAAGGCAAGCATCTGATGATACATGATTCTTTAATTTGACATTTGACTCTGCCCATACCAATCCCATTTTGTATCATCCAGATTTTTTTTTTTTTTTTAAGAAATTACTGGGGTATCTTGGTGGCTCACGGATTCAATTTTGACCTTGGGCCTATGCTGCATCTCACCCCCCTTTCTCTCTCATCTTTCCATCACATTTTACCACAGCACTTATAGCCACAATTCTGCATAACCACCGCTTTTCGGTTTTGTAGAATGCAGCTTTCAGTGCTGTCCAGTGAACACAAATTTGCTCAGTTGTTCTAACAAATCCACCCTCCTCAAATTAGTCTGACACCGTGTAAAAATGTCACCACCACGGTACTCCATCTCTTCAAAACTTGGCACATGCACAACCACAGTTTAGCTATGTTTCCATCCAAATTTTGTGCATATTTTAGGTGGGCATATTTCATTCTAACCTCAACCCTAACCTTAACCCTTTTTAAAATTTCTGCAGAAGTAAACCTGGATCAATACACATTGCCATCAACTACATTATGCAAATTATTTTGGAAAGTGTGCAACTGTTGCATAATCAAAGTTGAGCAGCCAAACAGTTCAGAGGATGGAGAGATTTGATAACCTCCTTGTTCTGGGAAAAGTAGTAAAAACACCCCTCACACAGTTGTACACAGCTTTATTGTGCTTTGGTGTAAACTCATCCACTGCCATGTTGGTTGTCCTTAAAGGGAGGGCATGCACGTCCCAAAAGTCCCAGTTAAATACACTGTTTCCATCAGCCTTTATCATATTTTCGCTTTCTCACTATGCCCTTTTATCCTCAGTCAAGTGTAAAAGCATTTTTGTGAATTTTGTGAAAATCCAGTGTTTCCATTCGTGTTTTCTTATGTGCAAATTCAAAGTTGGCATCAATATAGTTGTAGAGAAACCCAACTTTTGAGAAATGCGGCTTAGGCATGTAGAAATCAGAGCACTGCACATTACTGTGATTGTTTACTTATGATCACATTTCTGCCCCTACATGGCCGCTGTTCCTTCAGAAGGTTATTTATTATTAATTTTACTGTGGTCAGTTGTTGTGCGCTTGAACGTCTGTGTGTACAAGCACAACTTGACGTTCGACAAGACCCCGAGGCCAGGCGCGGCCTTCCCTTGCAAGCTCGGATGACGGGCCCGTCAAGCTCGGCCTGTCCCTGCATCCCGCCCTGTGGATCCCACCTTCCTTGTACTGCCTCCCATCATGCTGCTCCTTTGAAGTCCCTTGCAGGAACACACAGCACCTGGTCTGCGCTGCATGGAGAGGGGGCTTGGAGTTTTGAGGTCTGGGGGCCTGTCACTCCAGACCTCCCTGACAAAGCGAGGAGGGGGGTTGAGGAGGGGGGGGAACATGGGGAAACGAGCACCACACAGCTGCTGCCAGGATCACTGACTCACCGACTGCTGGCTTGGAGTGAACAGCCGGGTGTGGGAGTGGATCTCCCCTGTGTCCGAGGTCTTTCTCTCCTCTCTCCTTCCTCAGCTGCGTAATGAGCATTGCAGGCTGGGAGAGCAGAGGAGAGAGAAAGGGGGAGAGAAGATAGTCATTGCGATTGTGTGTGTGTGTGCATGTGTCTCTGTGAGCAATTGCTGATTGCTTGAATATAAATGGGATGTGCTCATTCACCTAAATCAAGGCCACATGCTTGGACCCAGAGTGAGGCGCTCCGAGTGCAATGAAGCATTGTGCTGTATGTGCCACTCTGCTCAGGAAATACAGCCGGCCACTCTCCTTGCCCTACATGAAATACTTGGGCTAACCTTCAAAGCGTCTGTTATTATAAACTGACTGCACGGCCGGCCTGATTTTTAAAGGCCTTTGTTACAGTTCCCTCATGTGCATCATGTCATGAATGTTGTCATGAATGTAAAATAGTGGTGTGTTTCATATTTTGCATCGATTTCGTTTTCTCACCTGCATCTTGCAGTATCTATAGGCTGTTTCCTATAGGTCTAAGAAGTTCTATTGTTATTTGTTGCCATTTTTGAGACTTTAACAAAATGTAGTCAATGGCAAAAATAGATGGGGCTTCCTAGCTGGATGTTTTTATGAAAAAAAAAATCATTTTTTTTTAAGATTGTCACACACACTTTCTGATAACAATCCGTCGTTAAAAAAAACAAATTGCTAACAGCTAAGGCCAGAAGCACATTATTTGACCAAATGTTGCAGGACATCTCACATTATCCGAGCTGCTGAATCCCATGTTGCATCATAACTGTGCACACACTTCAGGATGAGGCAACCACCGGAGTTTGCACGTTACAACACTCAGCGACAAGAGATGGCAGTCTCTCTGTATTTATGATCTCTCCTCCTCTCCTTTCACTGTCTCTCTCTCTCTCTCTCTCTCTGAAACAAGCACTCACTCACACACACACATACATGCTGTAACACACAAAGAGAAATGGCTCTACTTAATCCACCAATATATTCCTCATGGGGGTTAAACATGTATGTTAAGCTGTTTTTCTGTCTTTAACCACCAATGCTAGATAAAGACGCTATTTTTCATGGCTCAGTATCAAGCTAGAATATAAAAAGAAAATTTAGCCTAACATCAGTCAGAGAACAAAAAACAGTTGAGATGTATTTAACCTGCGCGGCGGTGTTAGCTTTTTGTTAGCAAAATAATTACTTTGGTTGGAGAGCGGCAGCAGAATTCAGTGGATCCAGTCCCATTTAAGAGAGAAATGTGCAGATTAAACCAGCCAAGTTTTCAACACCGGCTTAAATCACAGACTGTGGCAGGGATGATCACCCCATGGATTTTCCTCATAAAGAAATGTGTCCAGAATTCCTTATTTGGGTTAAAGGTATGGGCTCAATGTTACATCAGACTTGTCAGGTCTATATGGCTTTGTTTTTATATGTTTCATGCAAGAAATCTTAATGTCAGATCATGCGTGTTCAAGTTCAAGTTAATTTATTAAAGTAGCCCTTCATTACAAGTATCTCTCCAAGGACTTCACAAACACTGCCTTCAAGTGCACAAGAAGCTCTTAAAAAGTGTCAGAAGCTCTTACCTCTGACACTGGAACTCCTGCTTAACACTTGACTGGTGTTCAAGTGTTCAAGCCTGATGTGTTGAATAATTACAAAAAACAAAAAGCAGAATGAAGAGCACAGACTGTGCATCAGATTTTCATTATTTATTCCTTTTAAATGGGCCACTTCTGTTGTCAAGAAACATCACAACTTGGAAACTCAAATATCATCGATATTTCACAATTTTCCTCTTATAATTATGAGTTCAAGAGGGCATTCATGTGCTCATTGACTTGTAAATACGGTAAATATGATGTTTCCAACTTACACTTGAAGGCAGGAAGAGACTGAGCCAACCTCGCTCGATTTAATCAAAATCACAAAACTAAGTGATGCAATCCAGCATTTTAATGCTCGGCTGCAACAATTTCCCAAAAACCTTTGGTGTGTCAAGCAAGTGTTTTTTCGACAAGCTTTCCGCGCCTCGTACTGACTAACCTCAATCAGTCCCTTTAATGGATAAAATTAAAGTTTACACCTTTCAGCTCTAACACAAATTACAAGGTTTCTGCTGAGCAAATTGAACACTTTATATCAGAGGACTTACTACCACTTGTCAAAGCCGAACAAACGACACATTTTTTTCTCAAATAAACCGCTCAGCACTCACTTTACACTGATATATCATGGCTTTGTATTGACAAGGATGTGTTGTCAATAGCAGCTTTCAAACTGAATTGTTTCAAACTCAAGTCCTATGAAAAGTGAAGGGTAGTGTGACTTTGAATAACATATCAAATGACGTGCTCTGTCTATTAAAAACGGCCTAGATGGGTATTAAGCAGAGGAGAAATGATAGAGATGAGCGAAATTTTCCACAACACTGGCATTTTTCTGTAACCTGCGTAAAATATTGCATTTTTTTCCTCATGTCTTTCGCCTAAAGATATCTATTGAAATAAATCATGCCACAAATATTACAAGCTACATTGCGTTTTTTTGCATATCTCAGCTCTTTTCAGCTTTTTCTGGCACGGTTAAATATTGGCCTCTGCATGCATAATAGATATACAGTGGGGAGAAATATGGATCAGTCATGTCTGTCTGTATTTACTCTTTTGCCTCTTTTTTTTTGCTGACATGCTGCCCGCCTATGGAACTGAATACCATTGAGAATGATAATCCACGCATTTTATCTGAGCAAGCATCATTTGTCAATACATTTTCCAAACATCCAGTCAAAAATCAATGTCATGACAGCTATCAGCACTACAGAAGTAAACACACCACCTTTCACTTGGAACAAGACTGAGGAGTAACTAAATGTGCAACAGGAGCATCTGCCTATATGACCTGATTAAGGTAATTTGTTTGGACTGTATATTTTTACACTTTGCATGATTAGAAACATGGCCAGATGCAGGCTTGACTCACCACTTTCCTCTATTTACATGCAAACACTGAATATTCCTCAGAGGTCCATTATTGAAGTGTTAAGGTGGTTATACACTCAGTCAGTTTCAATGCAGTGAAACAGAGCGAGAGGCCTAATGTTGCATTAATGCTTCCCTCTCTGCACTGCTAAAGTGCCCTTGAGCAAATGACTAAACCACAGACTTCCAGCAGTGCAGCACAGCGGGGAAACTCTGAAATCTGATGATAACTTAAGGACAGGATGCAGATGCATAAATTCCAGCCAGCAATTGCAAATCTACAACAAATCTTGCTGTTGGAGATAATGGCGTTTCCTTTGTTTGTCTTTATTCTCTCCGACTTGGAGGGTTATCAATTTGTTTCCTTTTGAATCCACTTAGCGGGGCTATTCAATGCGGCATTGTTTATAAAAGAAGGGCCTCTTAGACACATTTTGTATTTACCACAAAATCAAAGCCGCGCTGCGATTTGTGAAAAATGGAGCAGGATGTCGAAACAAGCAGGTCATGCTGATTTTTCCCCCCCTCTAATGGTAAAAACATCTTTACCTCTCTCCTAGTCTTTTCTCATTTTATCTTCACAAAAAATGAATTCATCATAATAGATAATAAATGTCAACATTACAGCGTTTGAAATGGTCCTATAATGGATTTAGGATGGATCCATTGAGAGGTCATTTTAATAAATGTCTCTGTGGTTCCCCATCCGTATCACTGGACCAAAACAATAATGTGCATTAGTTAAATTCTAATACTGCAATTCATTTTTATTACAAGAATCCCTCCGCAGTTGTAGATATAAATGCTGCTTTGATTTCCAGCAGGTATCCATCACCAGGAGACATATTGGGAGGCAGCCTTTGTCTTTTTATTGCTTGCCTAATTTAAAGCGCAGATCTGATACACTCATCACAGCGCCGCTCCAAATGAGTGATAGGGGATGCAGACAGTGACACAAAAGGATTACCTTTACAATGGTCTTAAAATATCCGGAAATGACACTCTCAATTGGCATTCCGTCTTTTATCGCTCTCTGCATCTCGGCCCCGGCGTAGCATTTTCAAAAAAAAAGGACAGGACGAGAGGGAGCGAGCGCTGACCTATGCTGCGGGCCAGCTCCTTGTAAACAGACATACTGGCATTGTCCTTCAGAAGAGAGACTTTCTCACCGGCGTAATTCATCCATGCTGTTCTCTGATTTACGAAGCGTCGCTCGCAGACAGTCGGGGTGGCGCCTTTATCTCTACCTTGTCTTGCTAAATGAATTCCAAATGGCACGCTGCCCAGTTATTTGTCAGAGCATTTGTTATCGCTGACAACCACAACCCCCCCTTTAAACAAATATAAATCCGTGGAAAACAATCGCTGAGCAAGATGCAGCGTAACCTTTTGAAATATCATGCTGGCCATCAGTTTCCGTTGCAGATCATTTTCTCCCCTCCCCCTGAAAACATGAAACACGAAAGTAATAGCTGCATAAGTCTCGGGAAATATTTTGCTGTCCACTGCTTTTTTTTTTTTTTTTAATGTCAGTATAGTAACTTGAAATTTGACAGGATAAGTACGGCAATATCATTACAGTGGAGGAGCTGCTTTGCTAGGGGAGGAAATGACAAGTGCTTCAGCTGTTGTAATAGCAGCATTACATTTGCCACCTACATGAGCTGCATGACTTGGGCTGACATCTGAAGCTAACACATTTCATATACCGCCGCGGCGCTTGCGAAAGATTGAAGTTGCAATAGTTCAAAGGCGCGTTTCATTTGCTGTTGTCGAGGCCTCGCCGCGACAACAAAACTGACGGAATGACCTGACAGCACGTTTCATTTTCCTCCCCGCTGTTGAGCAAACATCATATGGGGTTGATATTAAGGAGCGCTGGCTGCATGTCTGTAATTGTTTGCTGGTGTAATAAAGTGAGAGGTGTTCATGGAGGGGGGGAACAATAATAAGCGAGCATCTTATCACCGTCTAAATGTTTTCGCTTGCACACAGGCGGCGGCGGGGGGGAAGGGGAGGACGCCCCGGCGCGTCTCCCTCGCTGGCGGTGTGCCACTCTTTAAGTCGTGGGCCGCTAACGCCATGTGCTTTCTCGCCGGTTGCATCATACGGGGGCCCGCGTGACGGCAGCGAGTGATCAAACACAACAACATCAATGGGTGCGCTCACCCAAAGCTAGCGCTGCCTTGACATGTGGAGAGCGTGGAAGCTGCGGCGCCTTATATAAGAGTTAATTCTTCTCTTTCTCTCCTCGGTATCAAAGAAACAGGGATCCTATCTATTCGAGGAGACTGAGAGGGGCTCTGACTGATGGATGGGGCTGCACTGAAACAGACACAATTAGGCGTAATTAAATTTTGAAAAGCCGACGCTGTTTGCCAATTGCTCGCTGGTAGATGACTCTGTTTGCCGAGGGGCTTTGGTAGTGTTGCAGGAAACTCCCATTCAAACAAAAGAAAGGCATAATCCCCCTCCTCACGCAGCGTGGGCTACGCGTTTGAATTCCATCTGTGGCTCAATCAGATTTCATTTACAGCAAAAACAAAAATGGCAGGAACAAATTGACAGCAGACTAGAGCCGATAAATAATTCAGAAACTTCTTGATAGGCGTTTAACATTTTTCTCAAAAGGCCCCCGCTCTCCCTTGGCGAGCTCGAGCCTCATTAATGTTATTGTTGAGTTTTTATAAAGTTTTGAGATTCCCCCCCCTCATGAGAATACACGCGCATCCACAAAAGGTCTCTATCTGCCTTTGACCTTGCCTAATGCGCAAGAAAACAGAGCTGACTCCCGGAGTTTTTTGGAGCGGGGTGTTTGGGCATTCATGTATTCATCTCCAGAGGAGTTCAGATGCTGAGATGCGAGGATGTTTCTTTTTTTTGTGTGTGTGTTGTTGTGAAAACGGCTTCATGCCGGCAACAGACAGGGCCGGCTGTTGCTCATTCTAATCCAAACCGACTAAAAAGAGTAAACACGCTGACAGAAACAGCCCAATGAGACAACGGCTACTTCTTAAAACACCACTCCAAACACAGCAGACAGTGCAGCCGAAACTAAGAGGCTAAACTGAGAGGTTCAGAGCTCTCCTGCGCTCTCCCGGGTCAACCATTTCATTCAGTCCATGACTCCTCGCCTCAGCAAATCAAAGCCTCGTAGAACAGCCTGACACTACGGCAACAAAGGCCTTTGGATGTTTGAATTGTTCTCGATGATGTACACTGATACCGCTTTTGATTGGTCAGATTGGCCCTTAAAATGCTGTTTCTTACCGGTGAGGTCACCCCTAACTTCACACACCCTTGAGGCTAGAGGGAGTGCTGCTCTAAATCTCCTCTGTCAGAGAAGATCACACTCACTCCTGTATTATTTGTGCCTATCTGAATGGGTTTTTAACCTCTGGTCGTGGCAAGGTGCATTTATTCCAAACAAGCCCTGCGCGCTGTCTTCACTGGCACTCACAGTAACTGCCACCATTAATCAGGATACAAGCACCGTGGATGGGCAAGCTCCCTGCTGCGCCTGTCAATGCAGACTGAACTTGTGCGAGTGTGAGAGGAGGCACATTTGCAGAGACGCTGTGCACGTGCACGAGTGTGTGTGTGAATGCTGCCTGTGTGAGCAGACGTGCATGTAAATGCAGCAGTACAGTAGTGCTTGCTGTCTGGAGGCCAGTGTCCCTTGATCTTAGTCTTGTCTTGGTCTTGGATCTAATTTGTGTTGTCATGGTCTCAGGTGCTGGTCTCAAATTTCTTGAATTTGCAGTAATATTAATGTAAATAAAATATGTAAATGTAATGTAATAATATGTAATGATATGTAAATAATAACTGCTTTTAAGAATTATACAATAAGTACTGTAGCACCCCTCCTACACTATTTGTATTGTCTGTATATTTGCTTGTTTTTTGTTTTGTATGTCTCAATTACGTAAATAATTGTGTTAATTAATTAATAAAAAAATACAAGTAAAAATCAACCACAAATTTACTACCAAAAAAACAACAACAGACAATAGCAGTGAAATTAAGCTGCTAATAAATACAGAACACCTGCAAAACTCACAAATTATTTTATGTGCAGACAGTAGAACAATCTAATTTGTTTTCCAAGAACAAAGATCCGCATTTAAAAAAACAAACTAACTTCATTCTACTCCTAAGCAGTAGAGTTTTAATCACGTACACTTTTGACGGTTTGAGCTCCACAAATGAATTCCCATCCAGCCTCACTGTAATGAGGTGAAGGCAGAAAGGGAAACCTCCCAGATGACACAGAAATGATCTGGATAGATGGTCTGCAAGTTGGAAAATATCCTTTTTCCTATTGTATGTGAACTGTTCCTTTAAACCAGACTATTTTTCTTGCAGTGCATCAAAAGAGGCCCCAAAGACAAGTAACATCAGTCAAATTTTAGCCACGCCGCCATAAATTTCTCTTCGACTTCACGAGCTAATTAACTCATCTTCACTTTTTTTTTTTTTTCAATTCCTGCAGCTTGTGAGATACAATTCAGTCCGGCTGTGAGGTGTGTCATGTAAGCTTCTGCTGCAACAATACATCAACATGCCTGACTTTCTTTCATTGTCGTTAGGCCTTGTAGTTAACGACAGCAGCGAGAGCCTTTGTTATCTCCTTATAGTAAATAAAATTTAATGTGTGGGGATTTCAAACAGATTCAACCGCTTGGGATGAAGCTATAAATATCAGAGTTTGAGTCCAAATAAGAGGAATACAATACACACACACACATAAAGACACACACAACCAGCATTTGAGAAACTTCTCAGCTGTCCTCCTTTATATGATGAATAGGTAATTAAGTAAGTCATTAGATAAGAATTGATTGATGTATTGTTTGGGTAATAATTGACTGTACAATGATGATTACTCCAAAAATGATTTCCCCATAGCCACTGTGGATGTTCTATATTAAGGTGTCATACTGAGTGAAAAATAGATTGATTGTTATTGCATTTAATTACTTATATAACTATATCAAAAGGTCTGCATAGTCTTATTGGTCTTGAACTTTGTTTTGACCAGTTTTTGGTCTTGTCACGGCCTACAGCACTGATACACAAACGTGTGTGTGTGTGTGTGTGTGTGTGTGTGTGTGTGTGTTCAAGAGAGAACTTTAAGTTTCTGTTTATCTGTAGTTGTGGAGAGTGAAACAGAGACAGAGGCAATACTGTAGACTTCCCATATCCAAGAAATTTCGGCTAATTATGCAGCTATCCCTCAGGCCATATTCAATCAAACTGGCTCATTGAATTGCAAGTGAACTCAGGCTCATTTCTCTTGTGCTGCAAGAATGCAGCCCTTATTGCGTGTATTCTGTAGCTGCGTCTTTACCCGGTGAAACCAAAACATCAGTTGCCCACATTCACAGCCAGCCTGTTTCAAGGCTCAAAACCACCTGGCCCACGTTAGCGCTCAGGCTTGTTCAGACCGTCGGACTGTTGTTGATGGCAATTTTGTGAGTGGCGATTGAACCGGCGCCCAACACAAATTAAAGTCAGAGCCTATTGTTGATTATATTTTGACTCCTAACAAGGCTCGGTCCTTCGGGTGGACGAGGCATTTGCATCAAGTCTGTTTTTCAGCAGAATGGAAATGGGCGACCGAGTCTTTAACACCCGGCCCACATAATTGACTGAAAAGGATCTGAACGTTTAGGAATTCTCCCTTGGCCCCCCCCCAGACCAAATATCTCACTACAATGCCTAGTAATTAAGAAACATTGATTGTCGTTTTAATGACTTCCTTGCAGTGCTCAATTTATCGGCACC
>OMLF01048575.1:0-17606 GCA_900302615.1 Holocentrus rufus | reverse complement strand
ACAGAGCCGCCGCTAGAAGGCACACTTGGTTTACACGTCCCCCTTTCCACCAGAGAGAGAGAGAGAGAGAGAGAGAGAGAGAGAGAGAGAGAGAGATGGGGGATGGACGGGCCTTCTTGTATCTGGAGAAGGACAACCCCTCTTTTGAATGATGTGGGTGTATTGAGAAGAGAAGGCTTCCCTGTCAGCACTTGAATATGGTGACTGCAGCTCCTTGCATGACTGTACAGTATAATCACAGCTGGGTTTCCACCCTGAGACAACTATAAAATTCCCTTCTTTTTTTGTATGACCTTAATTCTGACTTTTCTGGCAATGGTTTGAGATTGAGAAAAGGTTTTAAGGGATGGATGAATGCAAAACCCAACATGGGATGCAATGAACTACAGCTTGTGTTGAAAAAGGTGGAATATACCTTTTGTTCAAGATGCATCTTGGGGGGGGGGAAATCACAGAATGAATGATTGACTGAATTAATTCCCATGACTGACAGAAAGCTTATTAGATGCCCTGACATTCACCGCATGAAAAGCCACAAAACTACACGATATTCAATAAATTTCATGCCCTGTGGTTACCCTGCATCACCTTGGTGAAAAAACAAAGGCACAGGAAAAAGTGTCAAACTCACCGTCTGAAATTTTGTCTGAGCCCTGTGGAACAAACCCAATTAGAGATCACTCCTGGTAATTGGGGCTAAGTCAAGGTGTTGTAATCTCTCCCTTAGAGCAATGAAACCTTCGCTGCAAACACATATCTGACAAGTTGGATCATGTTTTGATCTCGCTGTGTTCAAATATATTTCAGCATGTTGCAGCATTCAGCAGGCTCTTTCAAGCTCTTTTAGATTTCATTAGATTTAGTCACATTTTAGTAATCCAACTCACTCAAATTTTCACTTTTTTTTTCTTATCATGTTTTACTCAACATAAACTTCTGTCACTGCAGTTTAGATTTTGTCAGCTGCATTTAGTCAGATTTCCGAGATGGCTGCTTATATGTGCACCATAATGAGAGCAGAGGGAGTGGAAGAGGCAGAGTGAGTGAGTGAGTGAGTGAGTGAGTGGAGTCATTTGCTTTGCAGTGCACTCGCATCCTTGTAGAGACAAATGTTTGACAAAATTTACGTTCCTCCTGGATCTCTCCATCTTCTCCCTCCGCATCCTTTTTTTTCCAAAATGCTGTGTCACTCGTCAGTACCAAGAATCATTACTTCCAGCTCGTGCTATTTTTCATCTGGGGCGTTTTCCTACTTCGTCTCTGCTTCCATCCTTTTCCTCCCTTTCAATTTCCTGCGTGGCCTTCTGGCTCTCATATTGCTCTCCTCCCTCCCCTCCCTCCTTGCCGCTCTTCCTAGGGAGTTGCAGTCTGGGAAGAGGCAGGTAAAAGGGGAATGGTAGTGAAGAGACGATGATGGCTTTTATAATGGCTCTCGTAATATTTTATGATGCAACAAAACACTCCATATTCCCAGATCTGACAGTGCATAATCAATCTCCAGCTCCTGGATAACTGCTGCAGTGAAGCTGCCATAAGGTAGACAGAGACGTACCATAAATGATTTTGTGGAAGTGCTGCAGTTCTTAGTGGCTGTACGGTTTTAATTTGTGCTGTAATCGATACTATAAGACAAGGCTTTCACCGGCATGGAGCAAAGTCTTTACTCTGCTGGCCACGCCCACTTCAGAAATGCACAGAATGAGCGCTTGGCTAAAACTGAAATGAACAACCAGCACTCCTGAAAATGAATGAGCTATCTTTATTTACTGCTTCTGCTGCACCACCTTTTTTTTTTACTAAAACAAGGTCAATTGAAAGCGCTTAGAATAAAGATACAGCTCAATTATGTTTTGGGACTTTGCTGGCTTATTCCTCCATTTTTTGCACAAAGAAGCTGCAGCAGATGTGCCATTTGTGCAGTTTTGGAGCCTTTTGCATTTCACTTTATATTTTTCTGTCTTTTGATGCATGTTCAGTCTGGATTGGAGTGACAGGTCATACATCCTCAGGCATGGGGCGACGCTGTAGGCCTAATGATCTATACTGGTTAAATTGTACATGCTAATAATTCTAAGTGTCTCTTTAACCAACATGGAGGACCAAATGGATGGATTTTTTTCCCCACATACTACAATATAATAAGTGCTGGGAATGTTTGACTCATCTCTGTGTCTGTTTGAGTAAAGTATGCTTTTCTGTGATTCACAACTTATCTGTAAATCCCGCCCATCTGGTGCTCCAGCACAGTTGAAGCGAACTCTAAAGGCTGCAGTATTCTGACAACAAAGTAAAATTTGCCAGAAATAGAAATGCACCATGCCAGTAGGGGTGCATGAAGATTAAAAGAGATAACAGTAATGGTGGGAAACCGGAAATAATGGTGACAATAACCATGAACACACGAACAACAACAAAGGCTGCGGTGGAAAGACAAAAAAACGAGGCTAAGGGACCGTGTGGATTTAGAGGCTGTTTCATAGCAGAGATCCTTCAGTTAACAAGCCCAGTAACCTGAGTCTAGAAAGAGCTGACCACCAGATGTGAGCACAGAGATCTAAACGAAGGCAATCAGCCACAAAAGGAAATGGAGATGCTTTTCACAAGGTAATGCAACCAATAATGTGATGTTTCAGACACAGATTGCAGGAAGTTGCAAAGAATTTGACTAGTTTGGCCAAAAAGCCCATGCACTCTGCAGAATCCAAAGCCAATAAGGTATATTTTTTTCTCAAATGTCCTTTTGTCCACACAAGCTTGCTGAAATTTGCTTCTCCGGCAAGTATACCATGGTCTAAAGAATTATTTGCAAATACTATTGCGCTCTGTTTTGGTCATTAATATGCTAATTCCTCTTGTGTTTACTATAGCTTTGTCATCTATAAAACTTGAAGAAAAGGGCGTCTCTGGTATGCAGCACAGCTATAGAGTTCTGTCTGTGCCATCTGTAATGTAATTAGTTTTCCTATAGCTATACT
The DNA here is from genome assembly GCA_900302615.1 of Holocentrus rufus. Taxonomy (NCBI): domain Eukaryota; kingdom Metazoa; phylum Chordata; class Actinopteri; order Holocentriformes; family Holocentridae; genus Holocentrus; species Holocentrus rufus. The sequence goes on along the minus strand of OMLF01048575.1, from coordinate 14,631 downwards.
GCAGTAAAAGCATCTTAAGGTAGACGGGGAGACAGAGATGCTTTGGTGGCAGGAGGGTGGATTTTTGTTAAAATACAACAAAGTGAGAAAAGGTCTTGGGATACAACTCTACATGTGCTGTCTCATCTTTAAAATGTTATTGAAGAAGCTGCCAACAACGCTGAGATCAATGCGGCTGTCATGACAGGCGCTAACAATGTAGTGCAATACTTTCTGCTTTAATGGGCGCCGTTGATGTGAAAATTCCATGTATTTTTTTTTTTTTCTTCGTCTTACCTTCAAAGAAAAGTTTAAGTTTAAAAAGTTCTTTTGTTAAAGCTTAGTGAAACTGATGCGTCTCGGCGCTGACAGTCGTAACACGACTCCTTCTGTTTTCGGCAGGTGTTCAGTGTGAAGAAGAGACTGGAAAACAAACTGACAGCTCACTTGAATGGGCAGACGCACGCAGCGCCGTATGTTGATGTAGAGTTTTTGCATATTGCGTTCGAATATCTTCTATGTTTATATATGGAGACTGTATTTGAAGCATCCCCCCCCCTCAGCTCCGTGGTCCCAAACCTAATTACCAAACATTTCCTCAATCCCATAACTATAAGTAAACATTTTTCTGGCTATTTTAGTTTTTAGCTGCAGCTGTTTTAGATCTGCATCCCTGTTCCAACATCATTGCCAAGAAATTTGAGATTACAGGACAGATGATATTTTTGGCATCTTATGATATAATGATGACAATGTTTCATATTTATAGGAAACATTTCTGAGTTTAAGAGCAACTGCATGGCATCTATAATAACACTTGACTGTGCTCTTATTGCTAGTTGTTCTTCTTAACACACACATTTTCTGCCTCTACTCCTCCAGATGGAATGGAAATGCAGCTTTGGGCCATGTGCAAAAATCTTTCAAATGCTTATTACAAGTCCGCCACGCGACTAAAAGTCAATGAACACGGATTTTAATGGCATCCGATAATTATTCCACTCCACATGCAACCGTATCTGCAAAATAGTTAATATCCTAAATGCAATTTTCTATTTATCATGTTCCAAGCTTTCCTGATTACGGCTCTGGGATGGGGCCAGGACCACTGGTTAGAAACCACTGAGCCGTGCATTCACCTCCTCAGGGAGACCCACTGCCAGCCCCCATAAATCACAAAAGTCAAATGATCACATGGTTAAAGAGCAAATAGGAGTGAAAACACATATGAGCGACTCACTGGGCTGGGTCCAGGGTAAATGAGCTATGCATTAATCGCCTGCATGAAGCTGCAGTGATGACTGGATGGCTCTTGGCTCTCCTAACCTCCCAGAAGCCTCCAGCGTTAACAAGCCAAATCAAGTGGTGGTTGGGGGTGCTGAAATACACACACACACACACACACACACACACACACACACAAACACACACACCTTGCTTCTGCAGTATCTGGCAGTGTGTGTATGGCAGCGTGCCTCTGCAGACCTCTTCTTGCTTACTGACAAACAACAACTGCTTCCTGCCTTTGTTGACAAATGTTCAGCTTGTTAGAGGGCATACACTCAAAGATGAGGGCACACACACACACACACACACACACACACAGAGTCAGTTGTGTGTATACATCCTATGCAGGCCTAAACACACACAGGCACACGCGCATATTCTCACACCTTCCCACCTACACACAGGCAAGAGTGTGCACACAAACACAGGTAACCAGGCACAGAAGTGCATAAACACAGGTGGGCAGGTGCACACACACACACACACACACACATGCAGAAGCCTGCCCACACACACACACACAGGCAAGTCTGCACATTCACACAATCATGGGAGTTTGTTAACGGGTGAAGATGCCCAGTGGAATAAATATAGTCGGTGACAGCCTCTTGTTTGTCTGCCTGTTGCCTTTTGGCACGCTCATCCTTCCCCTCGTCCCCGCTCCGTCTGAACTCTCCCCATCCTCCCTCTTGCTCATTTTCCCCGTCTCGTTTTTTTTTCTTCTCTTCCTCTCTCCTCCCCTTTCACTCCTTCTTCTTCTCCTTCTTCTCTCAAGTCAATCATACCCATCCCCTCTCTCTTCCCTCTCCCGCCCCCCGCTCCATTTCGCTCCGTGCGCCGCGGGGGCAAAGGAGCAGCGCGGCGGCACCAGTTGTCTTTATATGCCTCGCTGCACTGTCACGCCTCCTGTCTCACTTCCTATTCATATCTCTGTCTGTCTTCCTGTCTGTTTCCCTGACTGTTTATCCACCTGAATCTTTGTCTTTATTTTTTTTTTTACGCCCACTTATTCTGTCTGCCTCTCACGCCTTGTGCGTCTTTGTTTTATACCTTTCTAATGCGTCTGTCTCCATCATCGTCTGTGGGGTGCTTTTTCTCTCTCAGGCTGTCTGACAACTTTTTTTTTTTTTTAACCTTTACTCATATAGTTTTTTCATTAAATCCTTTCTTCACATATATTCAGTTACTGACATTTATACCTGGGAGCTGCCAATAACTACCGAGTCCTCTACTGTTTGTAGCTGAGCAACTCCATCAGAGCAATAGTGGGCTTTCAGATGATGTATCGCACCCGTTGGCAGCCATGTTAGAAGTCAGCTCCTAAGCGAACAGTAAACCAGCTTATTGTGCGACTAAATGTATGTTTTGATTGTCTTGGCAAACTGAATCCATGTGATTAATTTCTGCACTGATTGTAATGTGAAACTTTATATATCTTATCAATTTTGTGTTTTGACGTCAGCTTGTTAGCTTGTTAGCTTGTTTGGTTAGCAACAGTAACTGTCTGTCTTGTGAACACGTGTTTTGTGCACTAGCAAACATAAAGCTGGAAAAACATCAAGAAGACGCTGACAGTTCACTCACTGGCTACTTTTGCCATCATTTCTGAAAACTGGAAACTGAAACTTTAGTGTGTTGGAATTGTTTGTTGTCTGCTGTTGACTGCATTAGCATAAGTTGCTGAATGTGCTAAATTAGCCTCCTGGCCAGTTAGCTAGGTAGCAAAAACAAAGAGCAGGTGTTCCTTTAGGTTAACTGAGCTGATTCTTCCGGAGCTATGACCCACACAGTAGAGGCTAGGAGTGAACCTCAGAAAGCCAAGACTGCTTACTGTGTCACAGTAACCTGGTTTTGGAAACAAGTCCACCTTACCGGACAATTCACTTTTTGAAATAACCCACACCCAGACCATAAGTGTTACTCCACTCACAAGCTCGTTTCTCTTAGCTACAGCTGACTACCTTTTCCTCTTTTTTTTTTTTTTGGTTATCTGTCTCTGTACACACCCCGCTCTGATCGTCCCTATCTGTCTCTTTTCTGTTTGTGACTATATGAGTGCGGGCCGGCCTCTGAAAACCCAGAAGGCAAATTTATTTACCAATTTGTCGCATGGCTGGAGTGACTGATAATTAATCATCTCTGTTGACAGTTGGTTCAGTGGTATTCACCGCAGGGCCCGACGAAGCCGACGACCACAGCAGAACCATCAAAACAACCACACAACATCCTCTGTGCGGTGAAAAAAAAAAAAAAAACACTCAAACATTTCCCCAGTCCGCTGAGAGGAGAGGGATGACAGATTTTTTGCCTCAGGATACATTTCTCTAGGCTTTACTGTTTATATCAAACCAGAATGATGTGTGTTTGCCTACAGATGATGCTTTCATATGACCGTGTGTGCTGGTGTGTGACCTGGTTGGACGTCAGCTCGTTACACACAGATGAGTAACTTCTTGTGTGGCAAATGTGTTGTGGCAGGAAGGAAGGGGTTATTGTTATGATGGTGGTGTGTGTGTGTGTGTGTGTGTGTGTGAGAAAGAAAGAAAGAGAGAGAGAGAGAGAGAGAAAGAGTCTATTCGTGACCCATATTACAACCTCCCGAGGCATTTGCTCATCCGTTGAGCCGCTAGCTGAACACACACCTGCAATCGACCAAACCCAAATGCACAAACACCCAGAAAAACACACACACACACACACACACTCTCTCTAACGCCTCAACTACATTAGGCTCATCCTGCAAGCCTCTCCCAGCCCGGCCAGTGACGACATTGGTAGCGGCGGTCCCATGCTGCAGGCCTGTAGGAAGTGATTAGCCGCGGAGCAGACAGGCCGTGACAGCTCTGAGGAGAGTCTTGATAGGGACAGCTGCTACCCTGGCCTCAGCTCCGCAGGGGACTCCATCACCACACACCTCAACTCTGCATTATTCAGACTGAGACACGGAGGCAGGAGAGGCGAGACTGGACAGAGAGACAGAAAATATGACTTTAACTACTAATACTATTAGTCTGGTAATATTGGGACTGGTACTATTCCTACAACTACTACTACTAGTTCTGTACTTTACACACTGAAAAAAAGTCACAATATGAATATCGTTTAGTCTCATTTTTTTAGTGGTAGCAGAATTATCCGAAATAAATCATTTCATAGAGCCCTCAAACCTTAATTTTCTTCAAATAAGGTAAAAAGTCTGCCAGTGGGATGAGATAATCCCACTTGTTTCCAATGCTAATCAACTTGTTTCAAGATTTTTTTTTAATCAAGTGCAATTTTTTTTATACCAGTGGGCTGTTGTGCCTGATTCTGCCTTGTTTCAACATATTTATATTTAAACTACACTGGAAACAAGTGGGATTATCTCATCCCACTGGCAGATTTTTCCACTTGTTTTAAGAGAAACATTTTAACACCGGATATGAGCCTGAACGACTTGTTAAGATGGACGTTTTTGTGCAGTGTAAATGCTTAAATGGAGTTGTTCCTCAGCCTTAACTGTGTGTTTTTCAGTAATAGTAGGGTCCAAGTCACAATCCACAAAGGTTACTGCAGGTTGGGCATGTAAAATCTGAGTTAGTGGGGACAGGCATGGCTGTGTGTGTCTCCAGAGTTGTTTTTTTGCATCTGTTTGAAGTTCCTGTCCTGCAGTGTGGCAGAGCTGCTGCCAGGTGGAACGATCAGCAGCAGCTTCTTCCAGTTATGTGGGGTCAGTGCAGCACTTCTTTAGTTGAGTTTTCAGTCAGAGTTTCAGCTGACCGTCTGCAAACTGACAGCCAAGGTGAAGTTGCCAATTTAGGATTTGAGGCATCCTAATGATATACCCAAGCCAGTGCAGTTGGTGTTGGGTGATTGTATGCTCCACACTCGTGCAGTTTGTTTCAGTGAGGACAGATGCAAAGCTGTAGTAAAACCACTACAGCAGCTGCAAATAGCAACTGCAAAACATTAGAATCAGAGTGTTTTTTTGGTAATTTTTTCCACTTTTATTGTCATAAAAGCCCTCCTATCACTATAAACACTAACTAACTAACTAACTAAATTATTACCACCACTACTACTATTAATTTTACCATTACCAGTGGTGTAACTAGTGCTACCATAATAATGTTTAATTTTATGGTATTTTCAAGTCAGATAAAAGCAGCAAAAGTAATAAAAGCAATGCAAGATATATAAAGGCAAGGTCAAAGCCATAGAACAGAGGCCAAGAATATTAAATTAAAGGTAATTACATTCAAGAACTTTCAAGTGAGTATTAAGTGATTGAAAAGAGCTTAACTAGCTCAACTATGTGTTACAATGTGAGCATCTTTTTTGATGGTTCGCTCTATTCTGACTGACTGTGGGCGATGCAAGAGGCTCTCTATCATGGTCTCATGCAGCTGCTATGTCCTGAACAGGAAATTCAGTTATTTTTCACTGCTTCGGTATCACCTTTCACTGTTGCATCATTTTGAACAGCTAACACAGCTCGCTTGCTGAAATTGGGGTGATGTGAGCTCGTCTTTGTGTTCAGTGGGGAACCTCGCTGCTGAGTTTCGTGCAAGCGGCAGACAAGAGACAGACTTCTGACTGAGGCAGGGACGCAGAAAGCCGCTGTAGTCTAAGAAGAGATTAAAGCACCAGATGACCTTTTTCCTCCCTCCCAAAAGGATAAAAACTGCTTAACTTCGGAAATACTGTTGAGTCAAAGGAAACACGATTGAGCGGGTTTGTCAAAGCTGAAATTAGCATCAGAAATGACACCCAGGGAGGAGGAGAGGGGATTAGAAAGGGTGCAAATGTATAGGTGAGAGTGAGAGGTGAAAGTAATAGAAAAATGAGTGGCAGAGTCTAAGCCTGAATGTAGTTGAGAGTAAACACATTTGAACTCAGTGTGAGTTTTTATTTGTGAAATAGAGTTTCCTCACCCGCAGAGAGAGAAAATGTATATTACACATTTAGCAGGCTGAGCGACATGGAAATACAATCTTTTCAAGAAGATTGAATATGAAATAACCCTAAATATGATATTTTTTGTGTTTCTATTGGTGGTTATTGTGCTCACCGTGAGTTCATGGGGACGAGCATATAGAAAGACAGGGAGAGGCAGCATGGGAAGGCAGGAATGATGTGTGAATGGATAGAGGGCAGGTGGGTCATATCAAGAGAAGATAGACTTTCTGGTGAGCCCGGCCTCCCCTTGACCTTCTGCTCCAGCATCTCCGATTCCCACAATCCTCGGCCCCTGGAGGATGCGGCGAACTATAGAGCTCTGCAATGTGAGAGAGAGAGAGAGAGAGAGAAAAAAAAGAGTGAGCTGGAGAAAGAGACAGAGAGAGTGAAGAAGAAAAAGACAATAGTGAGAGAATGAACACTCGAGAGTCAACAGCCGGCTCCCCTAAGCCCTCAGCGACCCCCTCCTCTCTTTCCATCTATCAGCCCATTTTCTCCACCTCTGTGACTCTTGACACTCTATTCTCTGTGCTGTGGTAGGCACAGTTGATATAATGCTGATGCTCTTCCCCTGTTGTGCCGGAATAAGTGCTCTGCGGTGCGACGAGGTGTGGAGCGTCGCTATAATGACAGAGACAGCAGCTGGAGAGGCTCTTCGCTCACTCAACCCACCGGCTGGCTGCTGCAGTGCATCAAGGCTTTAATAGCGTTGCTAGGGACAAGGCCGGCTTGATTGGAAACACAGCGTAAAGGGTGCACAGAAATCACGTCGGTCATCGTATCACATCATCATACCGGCGGATGTTTCTGTTGTTGAACTGAATGGAGTCCAGCCTGCCATGTGCTAGATTACAGTTTCTAAAATAGTGAAGTTGACCTAAAAGTGGGCATCGTCTAAAAAAAACTTATGCCCTGCTATAGCTAGTAATAGCTTGTCACATTTACTGGAGACCAACTTTTTTTTCTGTGAATCTAGGACCACTATGAGGCAATATGTTAGAGGTTCAATCCTCTTAAAGTTTGTGCAGGTAACTAAATTTGAAAACCAGCTGTCCCAGCCCTCCTACCTGAGATTCAGCACGTTCCTCCAAGTCCCTCCCACCCTCTTGCACACGATGCAATGGGGGAATGGGAATTTGCAAGCCAGCTCCCTTCTGTGTCATTCTATAGCTACGGTAAGCTAAGCTAAGTTTGTTTGGGGAGGGGAAGCAAGTGTGCACAGCGTCATGACATGACTGGCACTGAAGTGGTGACGCCTGAAGGGATTTTAACAAATGAGATTTTTTTTTGTTACTGCATGTAGTTTGGCTCAGATCCTCTGTAGATCTAAGATCTCCTAACTAAGAACCATTTGGAGCATTTTCTTAGTATTTTTTTTTTGGTGATACACAGGCAAAGGCATTGCCCAAGAGTCTTCCAGGCTCATGCAGAGTACAACTAAGTACAAAGCAATACTGGTAGACTGGCCACATGCCTGTAAGAATTACAGATAATGTGATACATTATTGATCATAAAAGGAAAGAAAATTCTCTTTCATCCTTGCTTGACCTTTCCCCACAGGTGGTAGAGATCAGGTTCAGTTACAGCACCGCACTTCTGAAGCTCGTAGACTCAGACTTTCTCCACACTTAGTTGGTCGAATTTGAAAATGCAGCTTTGTCTCTGTTTTGACCCTCCGTTCACAATAACATGACATAATCAACCAGTGAAAATGGATAGTTTTAAATACAATCCCCAAAATATGCTGGTGTCGGATGGGGAAAATGAAAAATTTGAAAAACGTTTATGTATGATTGTAATGTGATCACATTCAGGCATTAGGGGATAGTGATGGTAACTTGAGTCCTAACAGGATGTTAAAACAAAGGGGGAAAAAAACGCCAGCCAGACTTCTTTGTCTGGACATAAAGCAAAGATGAACTGCTTTTAAAAGTAGGTATCAGGTAGCCTACAAGTCATTTAAAAACAACACATAATAAACATGTTTTCATGTCTTGTTGCACATATCAGTGTGGATGGCACACTTTTTGAAAATGGCTTTATGTGGATGAAAAGCAAATACGCTGCTTTCAAATTTCCTCTGCTAGTCTGGACTTGGACCCTTGGATCCAGGCCATCCAGTTAAGGGGCAGTCCAGCTACTTGCTATAGCAACCCACTGCTAACGTCAGACCATTTTAGTCCCTTGACAGACAAAGACACCAAGATTTCTGAAGGTCAACATGGCTACAAGCTAACAAAAACACAAAATAGATGTTTGGCCTTGCTGCATTGACAATCTAAGCTCTGTGCTTAGGATGGAAATGTATGGGGATGGACGGGTGAGTCAGGAGTCCACTGATGTGTTTTATTCACCCACTTAGCTCCGCCTCTTATCTATATCCAAGCCGCCGCTTGCCAGCTTGCTTCTGCTTGTGCCTCTCATCTGTCTTCTCAATTCTCTGTGCTGAAAAGAGCGTTTCATGATGAAATCGTCACTCAATATGCAAACCCCCATTAGTACTTAAACATCATGATGAAACTTCACAGTTTGATGCTGTTTGGGATCATTCTTAATTCCATTTTGCCTCATTAGTAATCACATAGTGTCATTCACCCAGCAGTGCACCACAGCTTGATGGAGCTTATGGTCATACTGCTGTAATTTCATTCCTGACTGCTTTATAGCTTCCCAGGGCAGAGTGTCAGTGGCACTTCATTTGTAAGTGGCCATGAAGTCTTTATGTCCATTAAGAAAGCTAGAGACAGTAATACAGCAGCACCAGAGGAAATTAGCCTGTGTGCAAAGAGACCACCAATGGTAAGTTAGGATAAAAGCCTAATGTGTCGTGATAGGGTGTGCATTTAAATACCATGTCAGAGTTCCTTATTTCTCATCTGTGGTCGTCAGATGGTGAGTAGGCAGCTTGCTTCCCTGTTTTTCTTTTTTTGTTGTTGTTGTTCTTTTCCATCATTGAGACAGAGATGAGGCTCATACAGAAATAGGCTAAAGTTTGGACTGGATTTGATACTTTTTTTTCCCTATTCATTCAATATGTCACGGTGGAGAGTTAATGCAAAGATCACATAACAAAAGCTGAACTCATTAGATGGTTTGCATTTTATGTGCATTTTTAGTGGAACATGACTCAAACAAAGCAGTAATACTCATGTTAAAGGTGCCCAAATCCATTTTCCTTGTAAACACACTCAGTTTTGTTTACATTGAACATTTCTTGGTAAAACACCTTGTTTGTGTCCTTGAGGCCTAATAAACATGCTGAATGCATTTCGTACCTCTAAAGACATTTGCAAAGCCTTATTTTTGAACATTTTGAAAGCTGCATTGTTTATATTGGCGTGTGGACTATGATGCCCTCTTGCTCCTGGCGTACTGGAAGAACATGTTGTGTAAACAAAACAGGAGGCCAATTTTCCAAGAGTGCACTTCAGCACCACTCGTGTGCATAAACTTCATTGGATACCTTTAAAGTTTTCATACTTCTGCATCAGTGGGCATGTCGCTGAATTCCTGTACACAGATAATCTCCTCTGGTTGACCAAAATTGAGATTGTTGAGCAGGTACTTGATACCTACAATACACGGAGAACCTTTAACCCCAAATATGCATCAAATAGTGCCAGTTTACATGCAGAGATGCTATTTAATGTATAAAATGTGCTTTAACCAGCTGAGCAAGCTGGATGCATATATTTAATTTTTGGTCAGCACAGGTATATAAGTGTCCTCCAAGGCATCTTATACATGATAGCACGTTCTGATAAGAATGTTAATACAGCTAAATAGTCTCCAGCATAATATCACACAGAACCTGAAGTTATGCCACTGCAGAGGATCGTTCCAAACTCCAATATTGCCTTGCATTAGTAATCCCTTGGTGTCATTTCAGAGTACTCAACTGCTTACTAGAGCATACTGTTATCGCCATTTCATTCCTAAGTGGCTGTGAAGCTCTCTGTCCATTAAAGAAAACACACATAAGGTATAAGCATGCAAGGCACACACAGACACACGCACACACACACACACACGCGCACTTGGAGGTTAGCTTATCCAAACAGCTCACCAATGAAAAATGACTCTCATTAGGGAAGAAATTATAGATCAGCCTGCTCACTTAAACACACTTACTTAACATCTGCAATATCTCTCGTTGTTGGGCGGAAGCACTTCCGCCTATTAACCTGGAGCAGGGAGAGATGGGGGAGAGGGAGATATTTAACTGTGGCAACCCATATTACCTTGATGGATAAGCTGGGTTTTAATTTTAATGCCACTGGCTTAATGGTAATGTGATGTACACCGAGTGTACGAGATATTAGGAGGACCGACCATCCTGATGCTGAGCTGCACCTCAAGCCACCTCACAGCCCTTAAATTCTCCCCTTCCTTTCATCTATAACCCCCTTTATGACTGGAGTGGATTTACTAGCAGATATCAAAGAGGGATCATTGTTTTCACCTGGATTTACCTGTTCAGACCTCCTCTTCTCCTTGACAGAGCAGATCCTATGATATATTATAGCAATATTACAGGAGGCTCTGTGCATTGAGCATGGGTGGGACTGTGATGCAATCGCCATGAGGTGCTCTCTGAAGGAAAAGTGATGCACACACACGAATAAAGAAAGGAGAAGACAAGTGAGGAAGCTAATTGGCTACCTTGTCATAGCGAGATTAGGGACTGTAATCAATAAATCATGGCGCTTTATGGGCACCATCAGCACGGCTGGAAGCATCTTCGATCAGTCAGGCTGCTTTTCGGAAACAACGTGGTTGATTGTAAATGACCAGACAAGCGTCCAGCAGACCTGACGAGTTTATGGTTAATGCCTTTACACTTTTGCTGTCTCATAGCGATGATGATTTATAGAATATGAGAGCAGTCGATATCATCCCATCTAGCCCGCGCTGCTGTTTACTATTCACGGTGTATTGAATTATTGAGTGCTGTTTACAGAGTATCGCACAGTCTCTGGCAGCCATCTATAGAGGGCCAGGCTGTTTGTTTGCAGAAGTAATGGCTTGCTACCTGGGGTCCTGTGCACACAAACCTGTGTAATGGCTTGCTAACCGTAAGGCTATATTAGCTGCGTCTAGATAATGATTTGCTGGCCGGGAACCTGTGTTAGCTGTGTGTGATTATGGTCTGCAGACAAGAAGTCTGTTTGTAAATTGGTTCTGAGGAAAGCACGCACACACACATACACACACACACACACACACACACACACAACCATGCAGATAAGACTGGACATCAAGCCCTAGCCTAGATACACATTGTTTACTACAAGATTAACCAAGCTAAAGCTTTAGGGGGATTAGTGAGGAGGCTGTGTTTGTTGGTGTGTGTGCATGCATCTGTGTGTGTGTGACTGATTGCACGTGTGTGTGTGTGTGTGCCCGGCTGCATAAGCTGTCCACACAAACAAGGCGCAATCTGACTTCCTATCTGCAGACCGGCGTTTGTCTCCGCATGCAGGCACCACTCACATAATGTATGCCAGCTTAGACGCGGTCTTTGGAGTGCGGTGGGGCCTCATTTGTATGGTGCGCGGGCTCATGTGTGCTGGGATGAGGAACAAGCAAATGGAGCAAGACAATTATCAACATCCATCACCTCATAAACTCATTGTAGCCAATTAACGTGGTTACGGGCTGACATTTGGGTGCAATGCTCCCTTTTAATCATTAAGGCTCTCTATTTCACACATACACACACACACACACACACACACACACACTGCACTTTAAGCTGTTAAAACAGAAGGATCAGAGTAATAATGTAGCTGTCTCATAATATAATGATCTGTCCTTGTTGAAGAGCAAATCTCATTCATCCTGATTTGGACTTTGCATGTACTGTATGTGTGTGTATGTGATTTTGTCTGTGTGTGTGTGTGTTTGGGTGGGTGTGTGAGGTGGAATAGAGGACACTGGCCTTTTCAGCTCTCACTCTCCTCTCTTCACACAACACCCAATAACGAGTGTCACTTTGCCTCTCCTTTCACTCCGGCACACTCCAACACCGCCGGTCCCTCGGAGGAGCTCCTCTTCTCCGTCTCTTTGCTTCATCGAGCGCCGCTTCTCTCTTTCCGCGCATGTCATCCCGGTTTGAATTCGCTTCATGAATATACCATTAGTTATGCTTGTTTTATTCTTGGGAAAAAAAGGAGAGAGTATGGTTGGAGAGATGTGGCAGATTGTGCGGGCAAACAAACCAAAAATAGGCGCGAAAACAAACAAAGAGACAGAAAAAAAAATATCACGTTATTCAACCAATGAGCCCAAACTGGAGACTCCAGATACGTATTCAGAGCAGGTTTGTTAGAAAGAGAGTTTGCTTTGGAACTCAAAATCTTTTCAAAGTTTTGTGGCTCATCTGTTAACACCTTGAGTCCTCGAGGGCATCGGGGGGGCTTTGCAGTGCTTGCCATTTGATTCCTGCCTGGTTCTTCAGATCAGGTGTTTTTTTGTTTTCTGTGTAGCACTTAGAGCATCAAAATGCAGCGCTGGCAGCTACAGCACAGGGGCCTTCTGGGTATTCTGGTTAACTGTGCGGTGGATTAAAAGGATGCACCATACAGCATATAATCTGTCATGGGGTTTCTCAACCACTGGACCGCAGCCCGCCAGTCGGCCGTCAGTGCCTCCTCATGGTCTGTGGACCCAAAATTACAAAACTGCTAGTTGTCATCAGAGGTAAAAGTAATTGTTTCCCATGAATATTAGAGTAGGCAAAAAATCGATTCTCTTAAGTATCGCGATTCTTTATCGGATCGGCACCCAATTGATACAAAAGTGATGAGCAGTTACAGCTAAACGTAGTAGTTGTATGTATTTTAGCTGTATTTTTTATTCATTCTATGGTTAATGTTGTACATTTCATTTACCACTTATATATGCAATATAGCTATGATGCTGCTGAAATAAAACTCATGAATCATGTGATGATTATTGTTTTCAGTATATGACTCATGATATAGAGCCACTAGAAGTGTATGATTCAACTTTTTACCCTGGTCCAGTGTTAATAAACCAAACAAAAATTAAATCATAATATTGAAGCGTAATCAAATTGTACATAAGCATGTCCTCCCAGCCCTAATAAATATGTGACAGAGTGTCTCAAAAAACAAACTATTTCAACATTTATGTGTAGATATAAGTGCAGTAATATTTCTATCACCGTGTCCGGCATGGCGTGTCATGAGCGGGTAAATCAAAGTCATAACAGGCCTCACAGGTACGTGCAGCAAGTTTCAAGTTCAACACCATAAACCTGAGCGTTTTCTAAAATGCAAAACTAATGATGATCAGACTAGAAAACTTCAACTAGTGTCCACATTTATAATCCAGATTATATCAAGCATGCATTTGATGTTGATGTTGCTCATTATTATCAAAGCACTAAATGGACAAAGAGTTGTCCTTTGTATAGTTAAATTGTATTTTTTGTATTTATCCTTTAAATTCTTCTTTTCCACTACAGCCTGGCAAATGTTGACCCTGGTGTTTTTGCATTAAAGAGAAAATATTGGAGGGAAAATTCATCTTGTGGACTAATCTCCGCGTGAAGAAAGTGAACCTTGAGGTGGTTCAGGTTGAGAAACCCTGATGTATTATATTTGCACCAAATTGCAAATTCTATACCGTCAAAGACACAAACCTCAGCCGGAGAAAAAGAAGAGGAGATGGTGATGAATGAATTAAGAGGAGGGAGACGCTTGGAGTGGAGAGGACGGAGGAAGAGGAGGAGAGGAGATGAAAAGAGCATTCCTTCCTCCCACGGCTCTCTCGTACGGCAGATACATCCCGGCCCTCCAGTCGCTGTGGGGTCCGACCGGCTCTCCAGTGATGCTATCGGTGTATCTTTGTGCCTGTTAGCGCTGCGGCGTTATCAGTTTTTTCCCATTTTCCAAAAAGCTCTGGGCAGTGGAGACAGCCGAGTGTGTGAGAGCCGTCGCGGATAACAAACAGGCTCGCGAAAACACAAAAGAAGATGCTTACATTCGGCTCCCTGGCAACATAAAAATACATATTTCGGATTGACATCTACAAGTGGGCGTCGAGCGCGTACCCCCACGAGCGTGTTTTTTTTCCGCTTTCTTTTTTTTTTTTTTTTCTCCGGCTCGGGTCTCACCTTCCTGTTTTGTATTCGTGGGCTTTGCTGCTTTGAGCATTTGATTTGCTGCCAGTTGCGCAGATCAGGTATTTTATTTTATTTATTTATTTATTTATCCTCCTCTCCCCCTCCCCCTCCTGCTTTCCTCTGGAGCATTTAAAGCATCAAGGTATTGTGCCGAGAGCTCAGCCTTCTGTCTTCCATAAACAATCTCCGGCTGGTGTTTCGCTGATTTTCAAACATCTCACCTGGAGCTGGCGGAGCGGTGCCGCTGCCAGGGCTGGAGCTGCTGGCGGATAGT
>OMLF01048572.1:0-14457 GCA_900302615.1 Holocentrus rufus | reverse complement strand
TGTCTGTTCATTTCTCCCTACGGTCGATGTGAATTTTATCTTCCTGGCAGGCTCGAATATTCCCCATTCATGTTTTGCTGGCATTGTGATCCCGTGAGCCAGGCCACATCAGACTAGTTTGATCGTTGGCAGAATGAATTGAAATACAAAAGGACTTTTTGTGCTGATTCCAGTTGTATGCCTCTTAATCCATGTGCACATTTCCGAGGCAGAATTGGCTGCACTATGTGTGGCTGTGCTGGGCAGATGTTAACCGTTGACAAAAATGACCAGGTTCTGACAGCACTTCTTTGCGTGTGTGTTTGTATGTTTGTCTGTCTGTGTGCATGACAGCATGAGTCCTTCAGGCAGCAGCAGGCAGACAAGGTCTCAGGGGGCTCAGAGCTTTACTTCCTGAAACAGACTGTTGTTAATTCCTGTGGGACCCTTGCCCTGCTGCATGCCGTGGCCAACAATAAAGGCAAAATGGAGTTTGGTGAGTTCAGATCAAATGGGCCGTTGTCACAGTTAAGATGCAATAAGTATATTTTTACTGGTCCATGCACAATCATTTGTGTGCATTTATATTTGATGGGGTAGCTGATCGATACCAGTAACCCAACAATTACTTTCACCAGGTCTGAGATTCCCGGGTTTAAAAATTCAATTTCCGATCTGTAGGCTACTCTTTCTGATACACACTGATGGAGGATGATGCTATGAGCCAGCAGTTAGTGCTGCAAAACATTTTGTTCTCAAGTTAAAGAAGCAAACGACAAAACTGTCATTTATTTTATATCATAACGATATTTCGTATTCACTAGAAGCTTGTGTTGGAGCGTGGTTGGTTTTATTTATATGCTGCTCACATTAGCAGGGTTGTTATGCTTCTGAATTTTAGCAGTTTTAATTATTAATACGTTTTGCATCAGTTTATTTATTTGTTATTTGTTTAAAGTGGGTTTACTAGATCTATTTTTGTTTAATTTAATTTCAATTCCAGTGGTAGTATGTTTGGTCGTGGTCGTATTTTTATTTTTAATTTTTAAAAGTATAATAATTCAACACAGGTATTTTCTCAATGTTTGCAACATGTCCAATATAAGCAGTAAATAATAAACTTAGCATGAAACATAAAATTTATATTACTTTTTCAGTAAATCCCTTACAAACTGAAAGGTGAGACCACTTGGTTTCATGCGGCACAGATGAAGTGTACCAACTGATTCGACAGCAGTCTGCATTCATACCATTTAGTTCAAGTATTTTGTAGGTGACTTGTACAAACAGCAATAATGTTGGCAACACTGGCACTTCCTCTGAGAGCAGCAGGTGTTCATGGGGGCCGAACAAGGCAGTCTGCACTCTATTGTGGATAGCATTCACAATGGTGTGCTTCGTTAGCAATCAGCATAATTAGACAGAAATTCTCTGCCTGTAATTTCAATTTATGACATCTATGTTTTTAACACCTAGTTTTTTTGTTTGGTTTAGTTTTAGCTTATTCTAATAACCATGCTAATTAGGCAGTTTACTGGTCTCCATTATGAAATTGGGAGCTTGTTATTTGTAAATCACAGTAAGCTGTGCCAGATATGTGTTGATGTTGCAGTTCCTTAGTTACCAATAGTGCTTGATAAAGAGTGTAATTTACTTAAGTAATTGTTTTTCAAGTATTCAAATAAGAGGCACTTCAGGAGAGCTAATGTATGATGTGCAGTTGCATGTGGGGTTTGTTCTTTTAATGCAGATGTATTATGTTTGTGTTGTTGACCATTTTTTGTATTGTTAGGCACTGACTCTGCCCTAAAGAAGTTTCTAGATGAGACTGCTAACATGTCCCCTGATGATCGTGCCAAACAACTGGAGAAAAACCAGGTATGACACACACAGAATTTAAGTTACTTTTATCTGCAGCCTGATTGTTTCTATTTAAAACACGATGAAGATGCATTTAGTACATTTTGTAAAGGTGTTGCATGTGCAAGTTGTGTCAGTGAGATAGGTGGAGCAACAATATGATTGGCAGAGGTAAATTAAATGTGATTAGGTATTATTTCTGATCAGTCACCCACAAAAAAATAAAAACATGCACGACACTAATGCATGAAAGATTTTATTTTTATAATTTTTGTGTTACTAATGGCTCCTATGATCAAGCCACTGCATTTGCCCCCACTGCACATCCAGATCTCAATATCACCGATGTGTCAAATTGGCCTGCATATTTTGAAATATCATCCTGTAAGAGTTTGATAATTGTAGTTTATCCAGATGATGTTTTTATGATTTATCAACTGAAACACTGTGTATGAGACACAAAACTGAAACCAAATCCTGAACATCTAGAATTTCTTTCACGGTTACATAATCTACATGTTTTATTTTATCCACTAGGTGTCACCAGATACTTGTAAATAGTAGTCTTACATAAAGAAAGGCAGCCTAACAAATGTTGGCCAATTGTAATTGTAAAACTGGGGATAACACCATCAGAAACCCTTTAAAAACTGCCCTTTTTTGATTTTTAGTGCATGTTCACATGAATGAAATGCATGAATTTTTGAAGTGTAGGATAATATAATGTCAGCCATTTGTAACAATATTGTTCTTTTACAGGCAATCCGAGAGGCTCATGATGAGGTGGCTGCACAGGGCCAGTGCAGGGTAAGATACCAAAACATAAGATCATCACCTCTAATAGCTGACATCCCAGAGTGTTGAGAGTTTATACATTTGCTAAATCGAGTGTGTGATGGAAAAATTTTGCATTGTGCTTTCTTGGTTGTTTGTTTCTTCTTTCACTTCCAATATCTCACTTTCTCAGCCGGAGGCAGATAAGGTCAACTTCCACATTATTGCCTTCGTCAATGTAAATGGACAACTGTTTGAGCTCGGTAAGTGTTTGTTCTCATTATGTACATTCATGTGTGTTTTCACTTTGTTTGCATCTCTAAAAATCTTATACTTGTTTTAAAGATGGGAGAATGGATGGACCAGTGAAGCATGGAGCTACTAAAGATGAGTCCTTCATAAAGGTATTCTTATACATTAAACATTAAGTCCTTTTTGCCTCAGCCATTTATGCATCTAGATTAGTAAAGGTGTGGGCCTGGGTTAGGGAGAGAGAGTTCCTGAGTGGCTTAATGCAATCAGTAAACTCAGCTATTGTATACTCCCAGATATCTCCAGTATGGTCCATCCAAAAATGGGACCAACAGAGAACAGTAGGAAGTTTGGAAATGTGATTAAATGTTAGTTAAATCAGTGTAGAGTAAATCTTTATGCAGTGGATTGTTTGCCACCAGTTATGCTTAACATTTTGATCTAGTCTACGAGTACACCTCTTACCACTTAAACATTAAATCATGAATATAAAATGTGGTGATGAACATGACTGAGAAAAAATATACTTATACTCTGAATTTGCTAGTTCTCTAAGCTTTGTCCCAGTACCCACACTTGTGTTTTTTGTATTTGTGTACTTGCGTATTTCCTGGAATTGGCCTGTGTATAAGCAGAGACCAAAAGGTCTTTGGTATAAGTCAGCATAAAGACTGCAAGTGTTTGGAGGTTTTGTCAATGCCCATAGGGACACACTTGTAAAAAGGAAGATGTTTCCAGTTTTGGCAGCAGTTACTGGTGTTTATGACCCAAGAATGAAAAAGAGGATAAATCTTCCAAATATGTCAACTGAAGGTGCATTTACCCAGCCAGAAAACCAAACATCAAAACAAGAATGGCTAGTATTATAAATAAATGCATTAATAAATAAGCAGATAATAAAGACAAACTTGCAAAAAATTGGATCACACTTGCTTAATTTATACTGGGCATGTTGCCCAATATTGGAGGCTACAATAATCTAATAATCTAATCTAACTTTCACTTACATAGGAATATTTTCTTGCCAATCATCTTGATACCTTTTAGCTTACAAACTTCCTAATGAATTGTTGGATACACTTAACCCTAAATCCAACTCTGAAACAGAATTAGGGTTCACTAGGTGTGGGTTTGGTGCACCTGCTCTTGCACATTTTCAGCCTTAGGACGGTCTTCCACACTTAGTTGGTGGTGCATGAACATGTGCACAGGACCACAAATTTAGGTACTGGGACAAAGCCTTTGTCTTTGGTCAACTTTTAGTCTCGTCTCATGTTAGCATCAGACTGCCACAGGAGGGCTCTACATATGAGAAAGATGAAAATACAGTGAAGATCGTATGATGTGTTGAATCTCATTAATTAGGAATTACATCATTTCTGATCTGTTTCAATTTGTCTTTCTGTGTATGTCCAGGATGCAGCAAGTGTGTGTCGTGGATTTATGGAGAGAGAACAAGGCGAAGTCCGTTTCTCTGCAGTGGCACTTTCTCACAGCTAAACAACTCAGTAGAATAGAGTCAGATTACAAACCAAAATATCCTGGAGCACTCACATGACAAACACAAGCAACAGGCACACAAGAATGACCTGTACACACATACATCTGCAGACACTATGCACTATAAAGCACATACTGTTCCACATATTGTACACTCACATCTCACCAACAAAGCATTCCTAAGCATATGCATGAGCACACACACACACACACACACATACACATACACACACACAGGAAAACTTTTGCTCCATGTTGACAAGCTTGCCTTTTATGTGATGTCACTTAGCAATGAAAATTGTCCTCTTTTCTTACTACTGTGTTCTCTGAACTTAAGTGAAGTCGGATCTCAACACTGCTTGTGTGCATGTGTGTATTTGTTTGTCTCTGTGCGTATGTTATCTGTGGTGAACTCTCAGTCAGGAAAGACTGATGCATAAGTGCCTTCAGTGGCAACATACAAAGAAAGAGAAGGGAGGACGGGGAAGGGATAAAGAATAAGGCACAAAATTTGTACGGGGGAAAAATCAGCCTGTTTCTTTAAATGCCGGTAGTTTCTGTGCTGGAGAGTTTCTGAGAAGTTGACATTCTTCAGAACCCAAATGGATCCGTAGGAATAATTTAACCATTGTTCTGTCTAAATATGCACACAATCTTTTGAATAGTGCTCTTGGATTTCATGCTGACTTTTCTTTGAAAAAGACGTCTTTGAAAAGTTTGTAACCAAATGCTAGTTTTCATGTGAGAGGGCAGATGGATCACCTGATAATGGCGGTGTTACAATCCTTATTGTTAAGTTCACCTCTGTTTTTGTAAATTAATTTTTACAAAAGCATTGCTTGTTCACACTTTATTTGGATAAGGCTTATCACTAAAGGCTCTGCAAATGCTGAGATTGTCAGTGTACTGTACTGCAGACGATTGTGCACTTGTAAGTCAACAGGGAACAAAAAGAAAACTGCCAGACAAGATGAGGTCCATCCAAATAAAGTGCTACTATTTGTAGAGAGTTTGTTAGGCTGTGCAGTGTGAGATAGCATATAGGCTGTGTTCCAAATGTTTACTGTTCTGCAGCTTCCCAATACTTTGTTGCTGTAGTTCTACTGGTAATGCAGTTGTCTGAGTTCAATAAAGCAACCCTCAAACTTGCACATGACTCACTGAGTTTCTATTTGTATTTGAAAAGGTGTACAAGTCCTCTTGGGTGTTTGTCCACCTGCCTGCAAGCCAATAACCTGCCTTGCCTGATTTATGTGAACTGTCCTAAGCTGTACATTTAGTTTAAATTCCTTGGCCTTTAGGGCATATTCAACCCTATCTCAAAGCTTCAAGGAATGATGAAATACCCTCCTAATCTGTGGTTACTTCCATTTAACTTTATTGTCCTTTACCTTAAAAATATGTGCCAGAGTACATTCTACTGCTGTTCCCTTCCTGTTATATTACATCTTAAGAGTCAATCCATAGAAGACTCAATTCATATGTAACTTGGGTCAGTTTGATACTGCTATTATATGCCAAACATTTTTGACAGCCTAAAGAGGTGGGTAACATCTGGGTTAAATTAACCCTGCTCATATCCCACCATAGTTACCACACACCCTGTCAGTTGACCCTCACAGCTCAGTCCAGGGGCCACATACAGGATGCCGAGTGAGGAGGCCTCCTGCCTGATGGGCTCCAGGCTGGACCTGGCTGTAGTCCAGCTGGGAAACACAGAAAGAGGAAGAGGAGGAAGACAGAAGAGCCTGTTTGCTCGATCCGTCGCTGTGGATACAGACTGGCACTGGACTGTCTGCGACCTTTTCTGTAATTTGCAAAGAGAAGGCACGTCACCTTCATATATTGACCAGAATAGCAACAGTGAAATAACAGAACACCCTGCCAACGTCCCTCCATCTAAAAAATGGCACCAATACATAGAAACCATATCAGCAACATTTCTGGGGACAAGCAATTATTGATGGCTGACAGGATATTTGGTCATTGTTAGAGATGGAGTGTTTTATTTAGGCCTACATGTTTTTGAAATACATATTGTATTTCTTTTGTATTTGCAATTTCTATTTAGTTGAGTTCAGGGAACAAAGGCTATATATTTTAACAAATTACTTCTGGAAGCAGTCTATAAAAAGATCAAAATTCTATCAAAGCTCAAATTCTGATTTCTTGCACTTTATTTTGGCTACAGTCTCTTGACACCTGAAGTTTCTAACAGTTTTGATACATTTGATGAGTAGGTCTATTTGTGAAAGAGGCTTGGCACAAACCAGCTTGCACAGACTTATTGGTGTTATTGGTGTTTGCAATATCTGCTTGATCGTTGTTTTAACGACGAGCTTCGGGCTAAGGGAAGCATAAAGCAAATGTCCATAAATCCCCATAAACAACTCCCTAACAGTGAAATAACGGGACACCTTTTGCTACCACCACCCCTCCCTCTATCTCTCCCTCCATCTCTCTCTACCTCCCCCACAAGAGAGATTCCTCTCTGCGCGCTCCCGTCTCCTAAATGCGCGGCAGCAGCGGCTGAGGACAGTGTCAGCCTCGCGCTGTCCAGAGTAGAATCGTTATTTTTAGCGCCTGGTTCGTGTTGCAGTGTCGGGAGTCGCGAGAGACTCTCCCCCTCTCCCTGCCACAACCAGAGGAGCATCGGAGCTCTAACCTACGCAACGCACCGTGCGCAGAGCTGCATGTTTACGGCAAAAAAAGCGGAGGAGGATAACGGATTGGCAGAGAGGGGAGAGCACCACGCATCTGACGGGAGCTTCATCGCATATCACGTATCACTTTATCAGCGTTGGGTTCTCTGGTCCTCGTCAACTGCCTGGAGTCTGTAGCTAGCCTGCCGCAGATGGCCAGTCCCGCAGAAGATCGCCCTGTCCCGGACGCCCCACGGGACGAACCGGAGCCAGCGGAGCCCTCTCATCCCGAGCCTGCCTGTCAGGAGGCACAGAAATGGATAGAGGTAAGTTGAGGCTACAGTATACAGACTACACGGGCCCTATTGCCGCACAGGGGGGACAGGAATGGGCCGGGTAGCTCGTTCGTTGACACACTGTGTGAACAGGGGATATAAATACATCATCTTTGCACCGTCACCTGTTGGGGGACGCTGCGGTGTCCCCGGCGTCCGATTACTGCCCCTCCGGACAATGTGGGCTCTCTGCTGCGTGCTGGGATGCGTGGACAGCCGTGAATTATGCTCTTCTCACATGTGGGAGTGTGTGGGTGAAAAGTTTTCACACATGTATGCATGAGGGGCTTAAAACACACAGGCGTGCATCCTGGGGCCTCGTCAGTGTTGGCACGGGGAGGGCAAGAGAGAGAAAGTGTTCACAAATGGCGTCCTTTTGGTGGAATGTCGACAGTGTCCGATGTGCTCGCGTGTCCATCTGTTTGAAGATGAGAAGCCTGTTTTGCTCTCGTCATGGAGGAACGCCCCCCTTCTCAGGCGCGCGGAGATCCCGGTTGCCATGGTTATGAAACAGGGCCAGAATTCACGCACGAGATGCTGCCAGGAGTTGATGGTATAGGACGAGATTATTATTTGTGTTTTGCTCCGTCGGTCGCTGGTCATCTGGTCGGCTAATGCTTCTCAGTCGGTCTGCAGCTTCCCGACAGTGTGCGCGCGCGCGCGTGTGTGTGTGTGTGTGTGTGTGTAAGCCTGTGTGGTGAATCATGGTTTTTGCCAGCGGACCTTCGTTGTGACCTATTTTTCACCACATCACTATGGCCACTTTACATGTTACGACTAGAAACAAGGGTCAGCTACCCAAGGAAGAGAGACAATAAAATGAAGGATAAGTGGGAAAAAAATAGTTTAACTTCCCACTGTAGTTGTTAATTTACATACAGTTAAGCGTGAATTGCGTTATCTTTTTTCTCTGTCTATAGCAATTTGCATATAGCAGAGGGGGCTGGGAGAGATGATAGTGATTGAATTAGATTTTGTCTCATCAAAATAATGGACTGCAGTTTAGCATGTATTTTCTCTGGTCTCGGATAACAGTTCAACATGGATGGCAGTGCTAAAATGCAGTCCCAAACTTGGAAGTTAACTTAAATATGCAGTCATGACAGTTAAATGTAACTGTTTAGTTCGTGAGAAGATTTTGAATAGGGATTAGCCATTCAATTCTTCACAATAGACCTATGAAATATTAAAACTGGTAGCTGTTTGGTTTCAATCAAATAGTTTTCCAAATACTCAATCTGTCCCCGTATCTACCAAACCATTTCCCTGCTAACTTAAATGCTGTCGGAGACAGTTTTATCCCTCCAGGATTACTTTTAGAATTTCAAATGTCATACATGCAGATCATTTGTCCACCACCAACCCTCCCACATTCATCTTCTCCTTTGATTTCAGAGCTGTGACTGTCCCACATACAGACAGACAAGCACGTGTGTGCGCAAAAAACAGAGTTGGTAGAGTTTCTGCATAGTCAAATAAATGAACTATAATTTGATCAAAAAATAAATTACATCAAACTATTTCTTTCTGTGGAGACAAATGACCTATTCGTGGTACTGTTGAGTGATTATTATGCTGAAATGACTCTTGGCAATAAAGTCACACAGTCATCCTTCAGAGGAGTTGTGTTGATACATGTCTCCTTAACCCCAAAAGTTATCTTTGCGTTCTTCTCTCACAGAAAAAGAGTACAATAAATGGCACAACAGTTTCCTGTGTATAATGGCAGTAACTTGCAGCACAAATTGGCTATTAATCAGATTGGCTATTGAATGATTTGTCACAGATCTGTCAGAAATATGATTCAGAATGCAACTTTATGGAAGCACCACACTGGTTCTTACAAAGTAAGAGTGTGTGCTGCTGTATTAAGCCTACTTTGCCACTCATTGACGTTATCCATGTTAAGTTCTCACTGGTGAGTACGCACACACACACACACACACACACACACACACTCTGTTCTAGATTAAAGCTGGCCTCCAAAGCTTAATCTGTCTTGTTTCTTTTCTCATCTTTGTCTGTCTTTCTCCTGTCTAATTCTCCAGTTATTTTCAGACTAGTCAGGCTGACTCTATTTCTAGGACTGTATTTATACACTCACACAGGTGGAGATGATTCAGGGTTAACCATGCCACCCTACGCTCCACGCAGCATTTTCAGTCTGTATGTGTGTGTGCCTGCCATGTCTGTGTGAGAATATGTAAAGCATACGCATACGCACCCAGCTATGCATGATATTGCTCACAGACTCTTGGGGCACACCCAGGTTGGGTGACATTGGTGTCCATGGGAACATAACATGGCAGCCTATCGGGTGTCACTGTTTCCAGGGGGGCAGTAGAGCAGTAGGCTATATATCACCACATGACCCGACCAGGAAGCCAGCCTGGCACAAACAAGACCTTTCTATCTGTTTATAGAGGAGACATGATTGGATTAGAGTGTCTCAAGGCTGACACAGATCATTGAAGGTACTTTCAACCTACTGGACATGGCATTCAACAGATTTTAGTTTTAAATTTTACCAGCTTGGGAAAACATAAAGTCGCTCACCTCTGCTGCCACAGCATCTGCAGCAGCTATGATGAGAGTTAGAGTCCGACATAGGGAATAAGGGAAAGAATGTGTGTGTCTGTGTGTGTGTGTGTGTGTGTGTGTGTGTGTGCGTGCGTGCCTGCGTGCGTGCCAGATGTCACAGCTGTCCAAGGGAGATTAACTCCAGTAGTCCCAGACAGCCAGCTGTGTGAGCTTGACATGAGAGACAGAGACAGAAAGCGATAGAGGTGGATCCATGGATTTTACATGCATCAAATGCTTTATTTCCACGAGTGTGAAATAGTGATGACGCAGACATAACATTCACAACGATGCCTTTTATGCCTCAGTGATCTTTTAAGTTTTTGTAAACCTGCTGCAGACGTGTGTTCGCCACAGATAAATTACACCGTATTTTTTGTGAAGAGCTAGATAGTAGCTAGTGTCATTTATGATAACAAATTATTCACAGTTACAGATCAGTACCATAATAACCGTTCAGTAGCGAGAGTTTGTGCTGCATCAGCCTTGGTACCAAGCTGCAAAACACACTAGGCCATAAACTGATATCTGTTACCAGCTCCTGAAGAGGTGAAAAAGAGTGGTGCTCTCCTAACGTCCAGTCACTCTGGTTAATTACACACTGATGCAGCTTAATCTCATCCTCAAACCATATATCATCATTCAGGATTGTGGCTTATTTTCTCTGTTTTTCTCTTTTCCAGTCCCTGTTGCTTTTTTTCTCTTTCTTTCTGTCTCCTTTTCTCCATGCCACATCGACATCATTTGAATCCAGTGTGGCTCCAATATATTAGAGGATTATAGCAAGCCTCATGAGCATTTCTAATTGAAAGGAACACTTGAACTAAAACACAAAAAGATGTTTTCCCACTTGCCCCTTGTGGAATCTGTCCATCCACATAGTTTCTGTTATTTGGTGAGGTTTCCAGTCTGTCTTCCAGCAATCTGTGTCTGTCCACCCCCAGTGACTACAAATTAGAGGCAGACTGATACAGTTTGCCAGTATTCTTTAGCAGGAAATAGTTCCCAGATAAACTCTTCATCCCAGAGGGCTGTGGATTATACCAGAAATGCGTGTCATTGCGTTTGGAAAGAGCCGCTGCTGTTGAGTCACCTGTAAGTTTTTTACGGTTTGATATCCACAAGCAAATACCCGTCCAGCCCCAATGTACTGGAGAGACACCAAACTATCTGGACAGATTGCTGTCAGGGTAAGAGGGAAAATATCTTTTTCTATATATTTTAGATGAACTGTTCCTTTAATGACCAGCTTTTCTCAGCTTGTAGTCTTTTGGTCATACTGGTTGTCAAATACCCTAGTTAACACCATCACATATGACAAGACGTACATAGTTTCAGGTTTTATATTACTGGAAGCCCCAACACAGTCCAGCACCCGGTTCAATCCAGGACAGACTATCCCATGCAGCATGGTCCCAACCTGGAATTAACATAGAATCATCAGCATTAGTCTGCAACTGCAAGATCGTGCATTTTCCATTTAGCAGTGGTGGGTATTACATCACGTGATAAGATTAGTATGGTGGGTGGGCCTAGTGGGAACCCTGCCACCAACCTTAGTGGTGCTAACACCATGATTTCTCTCTTTTTCTTTTCTCTTTGTCTAGCTCCTCACTCTTTCCATCTTTCTGCTGATGTTCAAATAAAAGGAAGGGCGCTCTGGCCTACTTCTGCCTCTCCTCTCCTCTCCTCTGTATCCCCGCACCCACCTCAGGGTTTAAATGGTATCTGCTGCTGCCATTCACCCAGACTGAGTGGAGCAATCCACCACGAGGAAGGGGGAGGAAAGGAGGTGGGGGGTCAAATTACTGTCGCTGGCGCTGAAATATCCTCAAGGCCTTTGGCTTGGTCTTTATGTAGCACACATGAATGCTCACTTAACACACTCACTCTGCTACACACACACATACACATACACACACACACACACACACACTCTCTCTCCCTCTGTCTCTTTTTCACACGCACGTTCACACACAAACCACATATTTCTCTTTTTCCAGAGTGAACTTTTCAAGAATAGCACAGAGCAGCTGTGTATATGATCTTACATCATATCCACATTAACAAAGATAAACGTAAACATTAGTCCTGCTCTACTTGTCTTGTCTACATCACTATCCTTTGTCAGTAAATTATGCATGACCATGCTGTAAATGTTTCAGAGACCTGGAGTCCAACCTCTGGTTAGCTTGCCTTGTGCGTGTGTGTGTGTGTGTGTGTGTGTGTGTGTGTGTGTGTGTGTGACAGCAGAATGATTAAAGACGACAGAAAGAAAGAGATGCCGATGGGAAACATCTGGTCAACACTTACATAACAGAAAACAATAGGCTGTTTTCATAGCTGTGATTGCACTTTGTGTCTGTGTGTGTATGCCTGTGTTCATGTGTGTGTGTGTCTATTCGTACAAGCCTGTACACCCATATGTGTGCACATGAGAGGTCTCGAGAAAGAAATGGATTTAAAAAGCCATCACTAGTGAGGAGAACAGGAAGAAGGAAAGGACAGGGATCAGATAAGAGAAGAGGAGGAAAAAATGAAGCGAGGTGTGGAATATTTTGCATCCGCTGACTTGATGCCGTCAAACTGCTCGCTGTCAGACTGTGACATGTTGGACTGTCACACTGACTTGGAGTAAGTGTTAAAGTGTGTGTGCGCATGTACAGGTGCATGCATGTGAGCAGTAGAGCCAGAGAGAGAGAGAGTGGATGTGTCTGTGTGTGTACGTGCAGTTAACTGTTAGGGTGCAAGCGGTAATCTGTATTAATCTGGATTAGACGTCTAAACGGATGCCAGTCCAACCTCTCCTCTTTTCCATTCATCTGCAGCCGCTGGTTACACAACAGCTCCAGAAAACAAACCATGTGGGTGGATGTGTTGGTCTGTTTCCATCTTGAGCCGTTTTCTGACTCGGCCTTCCTACAGGACAGACCTCGAGACGTTTGAGGAGATTGTTTTGACTGTTGCAGGCTACCGCCGCGCGCATCTAAATCAGGAGGGCGAGAGTGCGGGCGCATTTTGGGGAGAACGGAATGAGGACACAGAGCGGTGTGTCTTTGCCCCGGCGTCACTCTAAATTGGTTCCCACTGGAGCAAAATGTTGGGGGAAGGGTGAAGTGGGCAGCAGCAGGTTCCTCTTTATACCAGGGGCACAGTGTGAAACACAATTCAGTCGGCTTCCAGCACGGCGACGTGGAACATTTGTCTTTCAGTGAGAGGGATTATATCTGTCTATTTATACAGATGTCTATACTGGATGTTCATGACAAAAATAAGGAGAGCGGCACTGCCAAAATATCACTTTCATTTTTTTGTTTCTGCACTGACATAGCAATGGCTAGATTTAGCTAGCTGGCCGCACCACCCACACTCGATCCAGACATGAATGATGCGAATGTCTCCCTGACAGCGGTGCAATTGCATCTGATGTAACCCCGATCTGGATGTAATTTCCATGGCACAATGGGGTTTAAAATGATGCTTAAGTCTAGCATGAACAATCTCCCTCCTCTCCACGGCGGCCTTCCTCCTCTCTGCCCTCTTTCCTTCCCTCAGCCTTTGCCACTCGGCCGCAATTACTTTATAGTTTTAGGTGTCAAGTCCTGGTCTCGGGAATAGAGGAACGAGAGAGGACCTAATTTTGAGGCTTAATTTGCCATTAGAGTTTTGGTTCGAGTCTGCCTCCATTACGTTTGTCTCCAATTCCTGTCCTCTTTCCTCAGGCTGTAACGGGGAGGAGCTTTGGAGACAAGGACTTCCGCAGCGGATTGGAGAACGGCATCCTGTTGTGCGAGTAAGTCTGTGACATCACTTCCCGTCAGCTTTTCCAGTCTGACGTGGTATTGACGTAGACGGTGTCGAGGTTCAGTCAATCACTTGTGGCCGCTCCTCCCCTGCAGGCTGCTGAGTGCCATCAAACCAGGCCTGGTCAAGAAGATCAACAGACTGCCCACTCCCATCGCTGGACTGGTAAGAAGACTTTGTTAACCAGCGTGTATTATCAAAGTGCTAATCATCCCATTCACGTGGTCTAATACGGCACCCGTTGTCTGTCCCAGGACAACCTGACAGTGTTCCTGAGGGGCTGTGAGGAGTTGGGCCTGAAAGGTTCCCAGCTGTTCGACCCGGGGGACTTGCAAGACACGAGCATACGAGCCAATCTCAAGTAAATAGGCGTGTGTGGTTTTATTCCTGTTCATGGGCTTGTGTGTCTATTTTAATGAGGTATCACATGGCAGTAACACGTAATCCTTTCTCTGCTTCTCTGCTTCTCACCAGGGACTCCGACTGCAACAGAAAACTAAAAAACGTAAGTTGTGATCCGCCTTTGTTTGTCTGCTTTCTTGCTCCTCCATTTCGGCGCGCTTAAGCGTTTGTTCAAACCTTAACGAAGCCTCACCTCTGCGTCTCTCAGGTGCTGAACACGGTGTTCTGGCTGGGCAAGGCTGCAAGCGGCTGCGCCTCCTACAGCGGGCCGACGCTCAACCTCAAGGAATTTGAAGGGCTGCTGGCTCAAATGAGGATGGTGAGCGGGA
>OMLF01048571.1:0-19192 GCA_900302615.1 Holocentrus rufus | reverse complement strand
GGCACAGCAGGCAGTGAGGCATTTGCCACAGAGGAGATGTCCAACCTCGTCAGTTACATCCAGCCAGTCAAGTTCAACAGCTTCGAGGCTTCCACAAGTAAATATTTTACTGTACAGAGTTCAGCCTGGAGGGGGTTTATTGAAATTGAAGCACAAATATTCATCAGTGTTACGTTCTTGATATTTCAAAAAATCCAAAGTGTCTGCAGTCCCACACCACATGGCATGGTGACATAGAAATGTCATTAACTATCAATTTATTTGAACAAAATAATCTGTACTTTGGAACTGGTTATAAATTCAAAGGAAAACTGGATTTCTTTCCTTTATTTCTCAAAATTCATATGCAGCACTTTGGAAAGCAATCCCTTAAATATTACATCAAATTACCTACATCAGCTCCATATTGTATCAGATAGTAATCACACATGAATCTGTTTTGAACGTGGTGTCTGTCGTCTCTTGATTGATCGGTATGTTTCTGTGATCAGAAATCTAATATCAATATATATCAAATATCTAATATCAAATATCACCGTCTCTGCCCTCAGAGATCAATCGCAGCTACCAGATGTCGTCCTTCGTCGAGACCAAAGCTTTGGAGCAGCTGACCAAATCTCCTGTAGAGTTTGTGGAGTATCCTTCCCATTTTTATTTGCACAGCTTAACAGAGTTATCAATGTTTAATGCTAATGTATCCAGAGTCATTTTGGACCTGTGTAGGGTCTCTTTTTGAGAATCACTTAACTGGAATTACATAGAGTACTGACTGTAGGGAAGGCCAATCTCCCCAGATAGCACACATCAGTATTATGACAATTTCCTTTCAGTCAGTGCAGGAGATAAAGCTCATCCACTGTTGGACAAGAGCCATTTGGAAACATGATGGGAAGTTTATACAATCAAACAGACAATTGCACCTCTACTTTGGCAGGGTATTTTACAACACCTCTGAGTAGTTGTTGTTGCACAAACAGTAGTAGTGATATGTAATGATGGTGATGCTGGTGTGCAGATCACAGACTTGTTCTTAACTCAGGCCTGTTCAGGTACAACAAGCTGCAGCTGAGCAGGATCTATCCTAAAGGAACCAGGGTGGATTCATCCAACTACAACCCTCAGCTCTTCTGGAACGCTGGCTGTCAGCTGGTGGCCCTCAACTTCCAGACGATAGGTGAAGTCTTGAGCATTATTTATTTTATTTTATTTTATTTTTTTCACACTGGAGGGACATAATTGTTTTGAAATGTGGCTGATTGGCATTATTAGCATTCCTCATTGAAATCAGCAGGTACTGGCTGCACACTTCTTATACAACATCAATGCTTAAAGTGCCAGTAAATTGTTTCAGCTGTTCCATGTAGGGATATCAGAGCTGACACCAGGTTAAAATGGAGAAATGGTATCAGATGTGAGAAATAAAAGCAGCAGAAATAAAAGCAAACTGTCTTGATTGTCTGCAATTTTGGCACACAGAGGCCTGCATTTTTCAAATGGTAGAAAAAACAAGGACTTTCTATCAATTTTGTCCAGCGACTCCAGAGTAATCATCCAAGCTTGTACTGCCTACATTATGAATAACAGATTAAAATAAAAAAGGTTAAGATGTGCATTTTTTCATGCCTATTAGTATAATCGACTCATGAAAATACCTCTTTTCCTTGGCCTGTCCTCACCCCACAGATTTGTCCATGCAGCTGAACCTGGGCATGTATGAGTACAACGGGAAATGTGGCTACAGGCTGAAACCTGAGTTCATGAGGCGGCCGGACAAACACTTTGACCCGTTCACTGAAAGCACCGTTGACGGGATCGTAGCCAACACCCTGTCTGTGAAGGTGTGTGTCTGCATGTGTCTGTGTTATTTGTTTGATCAATATTTATTTTTTTATCTTTTTGATATCCTGTTGCTATATGCTGTGTCCACACCGTCCAGATCATCTCAGGCCAGTTCCTATCAGATAAGAAGGTGGGCACCTATGTGGAGATTGACATGTTCGGCCTGCCAGTGGACACCAGGAGGAAAGCTTTCAAGACCAAGACGTCCCAGGGAAACGCCATCAACCCCGTCTGGGAGGAGGAGGCCATTGTCTTCAAGAAGGTCAGATTACAGATTTGAGCACATGCTGGCCTCAGTTTTCATTTCAGCATTCAAATTAATAACTTACAAAGCTCAGCAAGTTCAGCATGAGTTCATCGGGTTGAGCATTGCAAGTTCCTTTGCCTCTGGACCACCCGCACTAAAAAATTTAATCCTTCACAGTGTATATACCACTGTAAGGCAGCTTGGATAATAGCTCCCACCAAATGTGATTTTAACATTAGACACATGCAGCAGATCATTGCCTGTTTGAGCTCCAGACTTCCCTACAGACGCTCGTGCTGAATCAGGGTTGCCACGGGTCTTGGAATTTCTGGAAAAGGCATGGAATTTTTAAAGTCTATTCCAGACAGGGAAAGCCAGGGAATGTAATAAATTCTTGGGACAAGTCATGGAATATAATGGACCTCTATTAAAAGAAACAGTAAAGTTTCCATTGTGTTCCCTTTCCCCATAAAAAATCATGTTACTATAATAGTAGTTATGGAAATTCAATGTTTTTTTCATGGAACATCATGGACATATCAGGAATTTTACATTTTATATGGAGTGGGAACCCATCCTATGTTAAATGAATGGATATTTATGGCAGAAAATGCACTGATGTACACATATGGATATTGTCACTGATAATATGTGCGTCTGCATGTTTATTGCTTTACGCTGGTTTTGCAATAAGTTTTCATCTCCCTGCAGCAGTCTGGAGATTTCATCTCTCTGAGTGGAATCAAATGCCTAGATGTTCGCCCAGACAACATTTTACCATAACACCACTGGATCCTGAGAACAAAATCACTTTTTCAATTGATTTTTACCCACCGCATACTGGGAAAATTGCTTGTTTGTTCTTGTGCCCACCAATATGTATTTGCAGCTGTTCACGATAAAGCTGAGAATAAAAATCCAGAATGCTCAGTGGGTTCGTGGGACCAAAATGACGCTGTGACCTTGACCTAAAAGAGCTCAGGCATCAGCAGGGAGTCATCTGGCAGGGGAAATGGGGAGATACCAGCATGCATTTTTAACATTTTCTTTTTCCCCACTTGATTTCAGAACATTAAGAGCCGTGTAATGAAGTGTGTATTTTTAATTTATTTCCTCAGGTTGTTCTGCCAACCTTGGCCTCATTGAGGATAGCTGTGTTTGAAGAAGGGGGGAAATTCATCGGCCATCGCATCATTCCCGTGTCTGCCATCCGTCCAGGTGACTGATTGTTGTTTTTATACCCTATCACCATTAAATTTAAGTCCACACTTGTGTATAGAGAGGGGGAAATGCTGTCGGACTGAGAACAAGTTCTTATTTGTCACAGGTCATCGTCATAATAAAAAAGGAAAATCAAGGGTAGAGTAACACATAAACACACAAAACACATAGTAAACCGTTCTCTGTAATCTAATCCAAACTCCTGCAGGCTATCGCTACATCGGCCTGAGGAATGAGAAGAACCAGTCCCTGACGCTGCCTGCTCTGTTTGTGTATGTGGAAGTGAAAGACTACGTCCCAGACACATTCGCAGGTGAGACGGTGGAACTTACTGAAACCAAAGCTCTCATATTTGGTTGAGAAAAGGCAGCGTGTTCAGTTTTATGGGGGTGTTGCAAAAGATATACAACCTGCCCTGTTTCCTGTCTTTTTCATCAGATGTCATCGAAGCCTTGTCCAATCCCATCCGCTACGTCAACCTGATGGAGCAGAGAGCCAATCAGCTCGCTGCTCTTACTCTGGAGGAGGGAGGAGAGGAAGAGGTTGACAAAGAGGTTTGTGTGTGTGTGTGTGTGTGTGCGTGTGTGCATCCTCTCCGTTGCACGTACACCCCACATCTTTCAAGTGTTTGTACTTGTAAAGCCCGGTGCCCTCTGCCATCGATCAGCTGCTGATTAAGCCGAGCGCTCCCACAGGCAGCTGGCTGCCCTCCTCTTTGTTAGGAACTAATTGGCTTAGCAGCGTAAACATATGGCAGGGAGGAGGAGAGGAGAATTTCGGTGCGGACGGATGTGGAATTCTTGAACAAAATCTTATTGAAGTAGAACTTAAAATAAATGTTCTTGAAACGCACCTGAATAGAAATTAAATGTAGCGGGTCGAAAACTAATCCAGTGCTAGTTGCATTGAGCAGTTTGTGATAATCACTGGGACGCAGTATAAACCCCACAACCAATTATTTTCAGCATTATAGTGGGAGATTGAGGAAGGTGTATGAAAGCATAAACCATGCAAGCTCAGATCCCCGCACACATTAACAAGAGGCTTTGGTATAAGCAGCCAACACAATAAATACGCTTCTAGATTTAAAACTGTGTGCATTTAAGTCATTTATGAAACTTTTGAGAAGTGTGGCCTCCCAGTTAAAAGGACACTAAAAAATCAATTTTACTGGCATTTCTAACTAAGGAACTGCAGCAACATCAGCAGGTATCACAGCTTAAGGTGGCCTGTATGTGACCGAAATAATAAAATTACATTTTCACAATAGAAAAGAGTGGTTATTTTGAGCAGATATCCACCTAAGGCGTATCCCAGTATGCATTGGGTGCATGGGAGAGAAACACTTATACAGGTAATACATGATAATACAAAATCCTGTAGTCATAAAAACATTGCTTTGTCAGTTTTGTTTTTGGTTTGAGAGCTTTCTGTTCTGTAGTACCATCGTCAGTTGCTGAGTGAGTGGGGGATTATGGGTGCCTTGGTATTGTCTTTGAGTTTGTGCACCTAATCCGTAAGTACGATCCAGAAAGTGCTGAAAGCCATAAATCACAGCAGCACCTGGTAATGCAATTGTTTAGTCAATGGTATTGATTAACAATCCTGTCCAGCGCTGCAGATTTATTAGGGTCATTTTGTGCTGATTTGTACCGTGCAGATAGTGAAAATCGTACCATATTATTAAAGTGTTAACATATTTTCAGTTTACGCTCTATCAGTATTTTCTGAACCTGATGACTGTGTTTTACACAGCAAAACACATTTGTGTTTTACTGTATAAAACATCTAGGCAAACTATATGACTTTACCGCAGCTTGCAGTGACCTTTAAGTTTAGCACAAGCTGCAGTTTGAACATGATGTTAATGCCAAGTAACTTTTTTTTTTTTTTTTTTGACAAGTCATGGCCGCATCAGAGAATGTGACCTTCAGGGTTTGTTTTGGCTGATGTGCTGTATCCAAGGGAAGGTTGCACACAGCTGCGAACATGTCACATTAATATACCTATTACGTTACAACCAGCATGAAGCGAAGCATTGATTGTGTAAACATCAGTGGTGCCTTGAGGGTGAAACAGCAACAACAATCCTGGTAAAGTCATTTAAAACCAGTGGTGGAGGAAGGTCTCATATATTTTACATAAGGAAAAGTAGCAAAGGCATAATCGAAAAATAGTCCATGAAAAATTAAAGTCCTCCATTTTTAGAGAATGCTTCCTTTTAGTGTTTAATAAGCAGGAGATATTTTAATGTGTTAGCTCCAACTGCTCCATACTTTTGGATAGTTTAAATGTAGCATATTAAACGAGCATATCATGTTTTGCTTGTAAAATGTTATTTTGCAAAATAACTAGTAACTACAGCTTTCAGATAAATGTAGTGGAATAAAAAGTACAATATTTCTGTCTGAAATGTAGTACCTCAAAACTACTTTTGTACAGTACTTTGTTATTTCCCCTCCTTGTTCAAAATGTACTCTAGGGACAGCACTAGTAGCCTTCACTAACTTGGGGATGTGGTACTACAAGGGCAAGATGAAGGGATGTTTGTTGAAGTGAGGTCATAGGTTCAAGTCATGGCAGATTTAGGGAAGAGGTGAGGCGGTATCTGGGGTTACTAGGAGAGTGGACTCAGGAGGAGGATTGGTCTTCTCATCATCTGATTTGCCAAATGATGTGATTACCCGTGGGAACAGCTGATGGAGAGGCGCCTCTCGCTGTACCCATGGCAACAGTCACCTAGTTGAGCAAAGGGCCGAGTTAGAGCTTGGAAAAGCATTGTGCAGGGCGACGAGAGATTAAAGTAGAGGAAGAGCAGGGAAAGGGAGGGAAGACCTGGGAAGCGCGACTGTGAGTGAGATTATTTAAAGATCACAACATAGAATGAGTGATCTATCTGACCTTTTGGGGAAGTGAAGACTTACCGAGCCTCAACACAGGAAGCCATGCTGAGAGTCGGTTACCAAAGCTATGTCTACAAACTATCCTGCAGGACACAGGTACCTCATGAGAAATCTGAAACCAGTCTTCTTCCTGCAGAAGTCGACTATTTAAGACATCCACATGCTTCTTAAATTGTATAAAGAGCTTTTCTCAGGTTCTACAAACATTTAAAAATGAACTTTGTGTTAAAGCATAAAAAATACTATAAAAAATATGAAATTTTCAGTTTTTCATGTGCGTGCAGAAGAGAAATATGCTTTGTGTCGATTGTATATATGTGTTGTTGTATACTTGTGTTGATCGACAGGTGGTATTGATTTAAATCGTGGATCTAAAATTGTGTGCCTGACAGGTGGAGGCAGGAGGCGACGCGCCCTCGGAGCCCAAGGTGGACCAGAGGGCGACGGTGCCTGCAGAGAACGGACTGAGCCACACTCCCATCATCTCCCCTAAACCCCCCTCGCTGGGCGGCCACCAGCCTCAGCCGACAGGTGCTGTGCAGACAAATCCAACCGCATGCACATTAGCTGACACTTTACATGAAGTGCTTTTTAGGTGCACTGGAAGTTGGATATGAATTGTATTTGTCATATTGCCTAGCAACCGCATGCACTTGAGGTAGCACTTGAAATGCTTTATGAGGCATTGTAATTGCGTCACATTGTTGGTTCTTAAAATGCATTATGATATGCATTGTTTTCATTATGGATCAGATCCTGTAGCACTGTGTTTTAAAATTGCAATTAGCCATGACACCTGAAAATGTTCAAACCTTTGAATATTTTCACATTTGTGCGAATTACTGCATTATATTATGTAAAGACGTTAATCATGATAATGCACTTATGATTTACCCATGAAGCTGATGATGCCTTATGATGCCTTATGATGCTGTATGGCTAATAGTTTAAGTAAACTATTCTTACAGAAAAATATGAACTTTTCTACCTTGTGAACACAAAGCAAGTGTTTTTTTTCTTTTTCTAATCTGCTGTTTAGACTTTTGAGAGGTTTTCGGAAAGTGTGTATTTGCATGTGTCATATGCTGATTAGACTCATTTGCAGTAAATTTAACAGTTTCAAAGTGTTCTCTCAAGCTTTGAATAAACCAGGCTCTACTGCAGACCTCCCAAACCTCATTACCATATTCAGCATGTATTTGAAAATGAGACATCCTCTGTAACCTTGTAGATAAACAGGCTTGAACACTCTCATTCAAGTTCCAAATCGTGCTGCCACATCTTAACAGCACCGCTAACTTGCAGCTCACAATGGGATCTGTCTCTCGTTTTTGTCTCCCAGGCTCAGTGAAACCATCGGTGAAGACTGAGGACATCATTCAGAGTGTCCTCACTGGTAAGGCTCGTCTCTGTAAAATCCACATTGAATGATTACTGTTTTACCTGCAGTCATTTTAATTTTAATAACAATCTTAATTTAATCTTAACTATCTTATGTAGTCTAAAAGTAATTTTGTGTACTTAAAATTAACATTTATCCTTCTTTCAGAAATTCAGACTTACTAGTAGCTAGATATATGCAATGGAATATGTATGAGTCAGATAATGAAACATGTCCAAACTGTCAGCCTTTCTTTCCCTCACTTTCCTCCTCTCCCGTCTCTCTCCTTAATCTCCCGTCTCCAGAACTGGAGGCTCAGACGGTGGAGGAGCTGAAGCAGCAGAAGGGCTTCGTCCGCGAGCAGAGGAAGCAGTACAAGGAGATGAAGGAGCTGGTGCGGAAACACCACCGCAAGACCAGCGAGCTGATCAAGGAGCACACGGCTCGCGTGTCGGAGCTGCAGAGCCAGCACCAGCGCCGGCGCTCCACCCTGCAGAAGAGCCACAAACGAGATGGTAAGAAAAGGTAGGTAGCGCTCCTCTCCTTCTCCTCTTCCAATTCCCGGCCTTTTTTTAATCTTTCTTCTGAACTCATTCCTGTCTGCATTAAAGGAAAAATCTATCTTAAACATTGTTAAAAAAAAAGTTATTGGTGATGGACTTTGCGTTTGTGGGTCCATTTCATTGTTTGATGGGGTATTTTTCTTATTTCTGTCAATGAACGGCCAAATGTAGATGATGTGACATTACATTGAAATTCCAATGAAGCTACAATGGAGTTTGGTAGCAGGATTTTTTTTATTATTATTATCTAAAACACCAACAGCATCAACTGCTTGTTCAACCCACATGAATAATGAACTGGATGCAGTAAATTAACCCTCTAACTGTAGAGGAAGCAGGTGTAGGGAATGTTGGTGCACCATTTTAAAACTTTTAAAACATCTCAGCATAATTCCTACAGTGCATTGAACATCAGAGACTGATGATATATAAGGGTGTAAGAGTATCCAAGGGTGGATTTTTCCTTCAGTGCTGCAGGGCTGACATCGACCTTCTCTGAAGGAAAAAAAACTAAAATAAAATAACTGGTGTGTGTGGAATGACAATGAGTGGATCAGACATGCTCCAAGCCTCAGGGACCCGTCCAGGGCCCTCAGGAGTCCATGCACACACTGAAGAATAAGTACGCAGTGCTCAGCAAAGATTACATTCCTGCCAGCCAGCAGGGACCTGTGAGGAGCACTGCACAGGAAAGATAGCACTTTTCAACCAAGTTACTTCAAGGTGTCAGATAGCTGTCCTTCCTTATATCCTTCTAAATTAAAAACAAGAACATTTTTGTTCTTAGTACCGCTCCCTGGGCAGGTTTTCAGCAGAAATGCAGTGAATATATGAAGGTAGGGAATAGGGATTTGCTGCTTTATTAAAGGTGCACGATGTACAATTGAGAGTAGGTTGAAATAAGAACAAGACACAGCTGACAAAAAACATGGAGTAAAGCACATACTGTAATTTATCTGTGAGTCAGGACTTTGACGAGAATCATTAAATCATCAAAGTTTAGTGTTTATTGCAAGTTCTTTGTCAGTAGAGTCTAAAGAATCTACATGATTCAATGAGAATCATGTAGATTTAAACATCAAATTACTTTTTTTCCTTTAAGTGTAATTGGTCCTCACTTCAGTCAGCTCTCAGCAATTTTGCATAATGTACCTTTGAAGTTACCAAACCTCTAACACAAATCTGAGTAAAGCCTGACATCTAATGGTGAAAAGTAGGGCAGTGAACTGGCAGTTGATCTTACCTTCTACAGAACACAGCAGGTGGTGACATCACCTGACACCAGGCCGGTTCAGTTCAATACCCTGCTGTTTTATCATTAGATCTACATTGGGTACCTCTTTAAAGGTTCTAATGTAGTTTGTGACCACTAGTGGCACTATAGTGAACACTATTTTACACACCACAACACAACTATTAAATGTTCAAAATAAGGCAGTGCAAAAGTCTTTCCAGGTAGGCAATGCTGTTTATTTTTTTATTTTTATTTATTTATGAATTTTTCGATGATACCCATACTATATTGGGTACCTTTAAGTTGGGTACCTTTAAGAAAAAAAATCTCAAAGAATGAAAAACAGACAGGTTCTCATCACAGAGGTGCTGATGCTCTGTTGACACAAATCACATGCGTTCACTGATATTGTCAACATCCAACATCCAGAATGAACTAGGACCGCTTCACTGAAATTGAAGCAGTTTCAGTACCAGTACCAGTTTCAGTACCTTAAACCCTTGAACTTTGATTTTCCCTTAAATGTCCCTTAAATGTCCCCTTAAGTAGCATCAGAGTTAGAAAAAAAACATTTTTTTCATATTCTGTATCTGCTGGTTGCAGCGCTATCTAGATGCCTTGTGCATCATTTTATACACATTTCCCTGTAATTCAGCAGGATATATTTGGTATCTTTGGTATCTAAACTTTCAGTACAATTTAAATGAGAAGTTCTGTGAGTTTGAGCAAAGCTCAGCCACGCAGCTATGACAAACCCACCTGTGGGAGCAGTGGAACTGAAGAGATTAATTTGCGTATGCTGTCTGTGCATGCACGTGTGTGTGTTTGTGTGTGTGTTCAGCCGGTCGGATCACTCCCTGTCGACCTTGGACCAGGAGCTGAGCGAGCTGGATCAGGAGTGTAGCCAGCGGCTGGCAGAGCTGAAGGAGCAGCAACAACAGCAGCTCCTCACGCTGCGGCAGGAGCAATACTACAGCGAGAAATATCAGAAACGAGAACACATCAAGCAGGTACACTCACATACACACAGACAGTAGGAACACACACACACACACACACACAGTGTGAACTAGTGGTTAACATAAATGGTGTAAGTAGGAAAATGAGCCAGGTTGCATGACACCGCATGATTCAGTGCAGCTGTTTCTTACTTTCTGGTTTCACCTATCTGATTTCATTGATGAAAATAGATATGTAAACTGTATGCAAAACAAAAGGCAGTGTGGGGAAATGTGAACGATGGCGCTCAAGGGAAAAAATGATATACAAAACAGGAGATGACGCTGCCAGATTATGTGCAAATAAAAGAAGGATTTATTTGGGTACTAAACTGACAGAGACCCAAAACATGTTTGCAAAGGCACAAGGGAAAGGCCTGGGAATATACCTGAGGAAGCTGAGAGGCATCCTTTGTTAATCTAATGTGTATCTGCGTTCTATTCCCAGGTTTCACCAAAAAAAAAGGGACTTTAAGTTTGTTTAGTACCCAAATAAATCCTCCTTTTCATGTATTCTGGCAGCTCTGTCTCCTGAAAACAACTGTGTACGTAGGTACAATAAAACACCAACACTTGCGCTGCCTTTTTTGGATGCTTCCCCAGCATCCACAGTTATTGACGTCACCAACATTATGGATTACAGCACAGGCAAATCCCTGTGAAAAAGCCTGCAGGTTTTCAAACTTGCCAAACGTAGGCAAGGAAGACTCCCAAAGTTCACAGCAGAGCCCATAAGCTCTTGCTGATTTTGCAGTGAAACAGCTTTAAGCCCTTGTGGACTCAGCGGGAGTCTGCCAGGCCATGAGAGTGGACATTGGGATTAAGCCCGTATCTCTACCAGCTCCAGGGACACTGAGGAGAATTTCCCTTCAAGGATCAATAGAGTATTACAGTATAATTATTAGGTACATAGATGTATGGATTTTTAAAATATGAAACCATATTTATCTAAGTCATTTGACCATCTTTTTAAGCCTTAGCTACTATTTATGTCTGTTTTATTACATTTGATCTTCTTTTATCTATTTATCTCCTGGCCAGGTTTTATCTTGTGTTTTAATTGGCTGTGTATCATCTTTGTTTTAATCTCTTCATTTATTATTTTTATTATTTCTTTATTTGTTTATTTTTGACCAGGTTATTATCTTGTGCCTTAATTATTTGTTGTGCTTTAATTGTCTATGAAGCACCTTATAAAAGATGCTGTACAATAAAGTTGTGATTATTATTATTATTATTATTATTATTATTATTATTATTATTATTATTATTATTATTAGCTATTATTAGCTATTATATGCATTTTCCTACAGGAATAAAGACCAGTCAGGTTAGCAGACTTTA
Organism: Holocentrus rufus; assembly: GCA_900302615.1. Lineage (NCBI taxonomy): Eukaryota > Metazoa > Chordata > Actinopteri > Holocentriformes > Holocentridae > Holocentrus > Holocentrus rufus. The sequence continues at coordinate 7,462 of OMLF01048571.1, read as the reverse complement.
CATACATGCATTTATACATATTGTACAGGCACATTGCATTTACAGTATGGAGAACACACAAACGTGCGCGCGCACACACACACACACACACACACACACACACACAGGCCTTGCCCTGACTTGTGTTGACAGATAACCTGCTGATTCTTCCGTCTGGTCCCTGAGGCTCACGAAGGCTAACATGGAGAGTCCATGAAAGTGAAAGAAATAATCCCAACATAAACCCCAACTGATGCCCCCTCTCTGGAATATTACAGCCATCACTCTGCTGATTGTTCTGCACACAGCAGCCTCTGCTGCATGGTGTGGAAAAATGATTGTCTTCTGCTGCCTGCACAGTCAGAGCAGCTGAGGCGTCACAGCAGGTTTATTCAAGGAAATGACAACAAGAGTCAAGGAGAGCTTGTTGTTTCCCTCATCTGCATGATGTTTACTGGGAATCAGAGCGCCAAGGCAATGAAATGTGGCTGGGTTCACTGAAGTTGAACTGAAATATTACAGTAATTCTAATATCAAGAATCAAAGACAGATGTGTCTTGTTTTGACTTGTTTATACTGTAGGTACGGTTCATTTAAGCTGATTTTATATCCTTTTTCTTTCTTTCTTTCTTTCTTTCTTTCTTTCTTTCTAGTTGGTTGAAAAGCTGACCACCATAGCGGAGGAGTGTCAGAGTGCTCAACTGAAGAAGCTCAAAGACATCTGTGAGAAGTAAGACTACCCTCTGTACTGTCCAAATGCACCACACACACACACACACACACAGTCATGCAAATAAACACAGAAACACTACAGTTTTATAATCTCTGTGTCTTCCTTTCTCACCATATGAAGAGAAAAGAAGGATCTTAAGAAGAAAATGGACAAGAAAAGGCAGGAGAAGATCAATGAAGCCAAATCTAAAGACAAAAACGTGACAGAAGAGTGAGTGTGTGTGCTTGTAGCATATAATCAGCTTCCCTGTGGGTTTGGTGCTATTTTCATATGACCACCAGATGTCACTAAAGTATAAAATATTGTAATTGTGACCGGCTCTGCTTGACTGTTGATGGATTTCTGTCCACAGAGAGAAGCTGGAGATCAACAGATCGTTTGTCAACGAGGTGGTGCAGTACATCAAACGGGTAAGAGAGGCTTTGGATGTGCTGTGATAAAGCAAACATTGTCCCCAGTGATCACCTCCGCAAGATGCCTGCAAATGTAGCCCACAGATCTAGTTTTTTAAATACATTCAAAAAGTCCAATGATTCTAGTCAGTGTGCAGTCTTGCCTGTACATTTTTGACTACACTGATATTGTAGAAATCATTCAAAGGAAGCACCGCAACTACAACTTTTTGTCTTGTGTGTGTTTTAACGGGTGTGTGCATGTGTGTGTGTGTGTAGCTGGAGGACGCCCAGAGTAAAAGACAGGAAAGACTACTGGAGAAGCACAAGGACATCCGCCAGCAGATCTTGGATGAGAAGCCAAAGGTAAGAAATTCACCAGAAAAACAAACAAACAAAAAAAAAAAAAAAACATCAATGCACATCAATATTTCCATTTCAGTTTCATTATCTTGTCTCCACGGTGCCCTAAACGTTTAAGTTACTCATCTGGAAAAGACCTAAATGATTAAGGAAATTACAGAAATAAATGAAATTATTAAGGAATTATCAAGGAAATTAAGTAAGGATCCAATTTGGACTAATTGAAAGCATTAAACATGCTCTCGTGGCTTCTGATTATTTCAGATTTTCTCTTTCATTTTTATTTCTTTTTCCCTCAGAATGTGCCAATACATAAGAAATTTCTACATGTACCCTTAGTTAAAAGCAAATATTTACTGTATTTGAACAAGCAGTCTCTTGGACTGCTAGTACACTTCTAGTATGTAATACACATATTGGATTGTGTAAGAGTGGTGGGTGGGTCATTGTTTGTTACATGGTTCATTGCTGTGTTTACGCCCATCTCTCCTTCTGGTTATTAAATTGCTTCCTGGAAACTTAGTGCAATCTAATAACATCACACCACCACCGCCACGCCATATCATATATACATGAGTGCATTTGTAAGTGGGTGTTTCAGTATATATTTGTGTGTGTGTGAGCTGCACAGTTCCCAGTCGTCACTGTGGCTGTTCTTGTAGGAAGGATGTGCAGCTGAGGAGCAGGGTAAGATCCATTATTGCATCTGAGTGTTGGTTATTAATACAGCATTGGTTTGGCAGTATTAATATACGAGCTTCTATACACCTGACCCACTCACAAGTGAATGTGCATTGCACCTCAGTGGCGGCTGGGCCCTTCTTATCATGCCTCTATGCAGAAATGTAGGAGGTTTTGTAAATCTATTGGAGAATATAGATAGATAGATACTTAAGGGGGAATGCTGTGTGACTACTGAATTTCAGAGGTGTTCTGTATCGTGTGGCAGCATAACAGCACAACATCACAGAGGCTGCAGAATGGCCTTGTGTTTAGCGAGGCCGCCTCCTCAGTCTGAGCGCCTGAGTTTGATCCCATATATGGCCGTACCTGAGCACGACACTTAACCTGCACCTGCTGCTGCTGGCTGATCCTCTATCCCAACCAGAGAGCGACAAAAGAAATTTTTAATATTAATTTTTAAGATGAATAACTTCAAATCAAATCAAACATCAAATCAGCAGTGTATTTTATTTCTAGGCAAAAAGGTCTCAGCCTCTGCAGGGCTACAAAATAATGCAGAGTGTGAGGATGATATCAGTAGGCATAATTTTACACAATCAGACCATCTTAGCCTTTCTACTGAAATGGAGCTCATTTATATACTTCCCATAGTGTATCTAAGATATCCATAATCTAAGAGCATTTTACTAATACTGATTTTACAGTCTGGTATAATCAAAACACCTTCCTCACCCACTTTCCTTCCCCTCCCCTCTGGCTTCATTCTCTTCTCTTCTCTTCTCCTCTCCTCTCTTCTCCTCTCTTCTCTCATACAGTATTAGCTTATTTTGACGGCATGCCAAGCAATTGGACTATTCCTCATTTCAAAGCTGCTTCTATTCTGCCATTTTTGTGTATAATGTGACACGTGGCGTTGTAGAAGGTCCATGAGTTATTATATAATCAGCATTTATTTTCATAAATCTTTTGTTTAATGAAGCACACACTGAACTGCAGCACATTGCCAGTGTAATCACCACCAGAGGACCCCCTAACCTCTGTCATCTTTGATATCGTCCTCCTCTCATTTCATTTTTTCACCCTCGCAGCCAAATGAAAAGCATATTGTACATTTACCTCTTCAACCGGTTAAGCCCTTCTTTTCAAAAGAAGGGCATAAATCAGTTCTCTGCTGTTAGCGACAGCTCCATATAACCACCCACTCTCAAAGCGACATCTCCTCGTTCCCTTGAAACCATTTTCAGGGCGCGTGTGGGAGGCGCTGTGCAGACATGCCACCTCCTTTCCACATCCAGCCTAACAGCTCATGTAGGTGCCCCATGTTTATTCTCCACATAGCTGCAGTGTTGTTCTGATAAGCAGGATCACCGTCTTCCTCTGCCACACATACTGGATTGTGCCTTTAATTGCCGCAAGTACGATGAACAACATTACATGCAAACCTGAGACTGTCTGTAGAAAGTCAGTAGCTAATGCAGTGTGGAGTTTCTGGCATGCAGCAAACAGGCAGTAGGCAGACTGGCATGTTATGTGATACCTTAGGGCATCTTTTATATTCAGTATGTTAAATACAGAATGTAAAGGGTAGGAATAGTAAATGAAAGTGGCATTGATTTGATCACCTGTTTGTTTTCTATATCACTCCAGTTGGCTGTACTCTTTTATCTTAGTGGCAATTTGCATGATCTATCCCAGAGTGTGCTTCTCTCTAATGCCGATATTACCATACCAACACATAGCTGAATAAATCAGCGCTGACTCAATGTAAACTCTATGGCGTCATCGGGATTTTATCAACCTGGAGCTGCTGTCCTTTTATACATCATTCTGGTGCAGTAATAAAATCAATCTATCCATCAATCTGTAGTCATCAGTGGGTATCCAGGAACTTTTAATTTATTATAGTATCTACGACCTAATCCTTAATTATAGTAATAATGGGCATAGGGGTTTGATGGCTCAAATCAATTAATGTCAGAAATTCTGTCACACCACCAATTCACAAAATCATCTACTACAGGATCAGGGTGGCAAGTGTGGTCACCATTACTGACGATTAGATAGTGGTTATTAAACTTTTAATAATTGCTCTCAAGCTACGCCGGCCATCTGTGTGCAGAAAATACAATGAGAAGTTGGAGGACGATACATGAAGACAGTTACAGAGTCATCCATCCCCCCTCACCATGTGGGTTCTGAAATCCATAGTATAAACCAAAGCTAGTAATACATTTCTATATGAGAAAATGGGCTAAATGGTATTAAAATCCAGTGAGAAATCAACTCAGAGCAGCCTTGTGTGGTTCCTGCTGCCTTCCAGGTGTTTGAAAATAACATCAAGCTAGCTGGTTATCGTAGCGTTTCTCCTGGTCCTACTGGCAATCAGAAATGGGTCAAGGAGACGCTCTTTCTTGACCAGCAGCTGCTCCCTAACCAGTCTCTCAAATAACTTAATGATTGAAAAACTCAAGGCAACCAGTCTGTAGTCACAGAGGCTTTGGTGTCTTGCCTTGGCGAGGGTCAAATGAGGAAGTGGACAGGAGATCATCATCATCATCAGATCATGTACATTTTAAACCAGTAGAAGTCACTGAGATCCTATGCCAACTACTGGCTCTGAAGCCCCATAGTGGTTTTAATACTGTACCAGACACAGCCTGGGTTATTCCTACCAAGCTCTGTCTTAATTTTGTCCTTGTACCTCTTTCTGGCTGCCCTGATTTCACGTTTCACTTAGTTTGCACTCCACTCAACTCTGGGAAGTTCCCCTCCCTGAATGCCCTGCTCTTATTGTTTAGAAGCACCTTTAAGGGACTGAGATAGCCAGGGCTTACCTTTAAGTGGAAAATGTCCCCACAATATAAAACATATCTAATTACAATATTGGAGAGTCATGGAAACTTCTCAGTCCAGTTTTTCATGTACTTGGGCAGCTCTTCATGTCATCTTAAGCCAGTAAAGTATGCAGATATTAGGTACAACTGTGGTCACCTGAGGCCAAAGGGGGGAGAGGGACAGGTTTGTACGCTCCTTTAACGAAGTCATAACATATATCTAAAGTTAGACTGTGTTTAGTTGGGCATGTTGGACATATTAATGGGAATTTCTCAGTGTTTTTGAAGTGGTTCAAATCCCCAAGAATGGTATCTGGGGTGTCAGGAGGTATAGATTAGTGTTGTTTTGTCACGTGGATTACTTTTGTTAGTCCTTTCAAACATGTAAACAATAGTTGACTGACAGATAAGTATAGATATTATGAGGACAAAGAGTACAGAATGGCAGGGTGCAGAGAGGTCCAATGGGGGCTAATGGATGAGGGCATGAGTAACCAGGGCAAGGCTAATATAAAAACACTTGTGTGCCTCAAAGTCTTATGTGTGCGTGTGTGTGTGTGTGTGTGTGTGGGCGTGTGTCTTTATGAGTCAGAGAGAGGGAGATACGTACTTCTCTCTCACACAGTTCTGACCCAGTTTCTCCTCTGGGCTCAGAGCAGCCGCTAATGGACAGCTATAACCATCCCTGGTCTGTGGAGACCCTGAGAGCTGTGCAGCCCGCCAGGGTTAGTGCGAAACTACAACATCAGTGTGTGTGTGCATGTACTGTGGAGGCTCTCAGTACATGCATGTGATAGACCAACCTAAAAGCCAACTATCCCTACCGAAACAACCTCCTAAAACATTTGCATCAACACTAAATGACCATAATTACACAACAATGTGCTTAAATAGAGAGTCACCAACCAAATATATTAAATCCAAAGGTATTTGAGATGTGTTACTGTAGATATGTTAACCTGAGACCTCAGACCCTGGGATTCTGTGTTGCAACAAATGGAGATGGTGTTGGGTGAAAGTGAGGGGAGCACATATTAAATGGAACAGGGAGAAAGAGAAGAGGGAGAGGCTTGTCGTCATCCCAGTGTGGGCACTCAGGTGTCACTGTCCTGCTAATGGACCAATCAAAATGCCCCCGCAGGAATTCACAGTGCCCAGCACGGAGATGAACGCTGTTTCACCGCAATCTCAAGATGCCACGCTGCAGGACGTCACTCCCCTCTTTCTATTTTGCACTTATCTCATTTGGTTTGGTTTGGTTGCCTTAAGTTCACTTTCACCCTCTCAGTCCTGTCCACCTCATATTGTTTATATACCAAGTTTCATTATAATTATGCTTTGTCTGCCAGTGTCACTAATTTATAAAGCATCACAAGTTAAATGAAAATTCCAGCTTAAAACACATTAAATCCCTGACTTAGTCATTTACATTGAATTTCTGGCATTGTTTTGTTCTATTTTTTTTTTAATTCTATGGTAAACCAACCAAAAGTGAATCCACTGACATCACTGTTATGGGAGTTATCAGATATCAGTCAGGTTTCAATGTTAAACCCTAAAAATAAATATAAATAAACAAGGGATTCTTTGTAGACTCAGCGATTTGTAGCAATATTATACCTCCAGGGAGAAATCCAGCATGGAAAAGGGAGAGCTCACTTCTGTCTCCCATAAGGTTCCACTCTGCTGCAGATGTTCTCTATGTACATTGTGTCTGACGAGTTTGCAAAAAAAAAAAGGATTTACTTGATGTGTCATTCTGCAGTTTCATAATGTCTTCAAAGCTGACTATATTGGCTGGCGACAGTGTGAGTTCACGTCCAGTCATCTCGGGGGGGAGTGAGCTGAATGAAATCAATAAACACAACCTGCTATTACTTGATTCAAAGAGGGGCTGCTCAAAACCGAACAAAACCAGCCTGGTCATCACTGCCTCCTACGTAACATTAGTCTTCCAGACTTTGTTCAAAGTATTGGACTGGTTAGTGTGGGCCAGGCTAATAGATTGTAGAATAGCTTTGAGCTCTGTAGTTCTACCCTGCTTAAGCTTGTTTTTTTATTTCCTTACACCATCTTAGCTCTGGTCAGATCTACTTTTGTTGATCCAAGAAGGGCAGATGGTGCCGACAGCTAGTGGGCCAGATTCTGTCTCAGCCTCTTTGAACGTTTTAGCTAATGATTGGAGTGGACTGAAAGCCTATTGGGCCCAGTGTAATTCTCCTGTAATAGTTAGTCGCTCCACACATTTCTTTTGGCTGTGAAAAGACCGTGAAATAGTGATAAAGGAAATACAGTATGTTTCACGGCAGTACGCGTTGGTGTATGTGAGTGTGGTGTGAATGTATGTGAGTATGTGTGAAATGCTGCGGATTCCTCCTTACTCCTTAAATGAAAAGAGGAGGGAAAAAAAGGAAAAAACGGATGGTGTCTTCCCACTGTGCAGGCCTTGAGTCAACATGGAGATAGACTAGCACAAC
>OMLF01048570.1:0-27737 GCA_900302615.1 Holocentrus rufus | reverse complement strand
AAAAGATGTAGTTGACCTCTTTCAGTTCATTATCCTACCACGTTTGCAACATGCACCTTCACATTTCTCTAATTTTGATCTTCTCCAGCGGAGCGCCCCTCTTCCGGAAGGGATGTAGTGTTCTTGCTAGATGGATCTGATGACACCAGATCTGGATTCCCAGCAATGCGTGACTTTGTCCAGAAAGTGGTAGAGACACTGAGTGTGGATGACAACAAAGATCGTGTCTCAGTGGTCCAGTCAGAGAGATCCAGCTGTCCAATTCTATCTGAACACATATGCCACAAAGGCGAGATCCTTGCCACTGTCAGAGGTTTGAGGCACAAAGGCGGAAGACCTCTCAACACTGGAGCAGCTCTCCAGTACTTGAGGGACAATGTCTTCACCGCCTCTGCCGGGAGCAGGCGCCTGGAAAGAGTTCCACAGCACCTAATAGTGCTAAGTGGTGGAAGGTCTTTTGACAGTGTTGATGCACCAGCCGCTGCTCTTAAAGAGCTGGGTGTGATTTTCTTTGCAATTGGAACCAGGGGATCTGATCGTAGAGAGCTGCAGAAGATATCCCATGAACCCAGTCATGCTCTATCTGTGTCTGAATTCAGTGACCTGCCCAATGTGCAAGAGCAGCTCACCTCTTTAATGAGGATAGCCCTAGACAGTGCCACACCCATCACACCGACGAGACCGGGTACGAATATGATCAGTTTTATCTTTCCACCATCATCTGAAAAAACACTTACTAATTTCATTAATAGCATGTGCTTTGATTTTGGTCAAAGTAGCTGTGCCAGGTTTTTTGCTGTGTTATGTAAATGATGCAGTTGACCTCTTTTAGTTCATTATCCTGCCAAGTTTGCAATACGCACCTTCATATTTCTCTAATTTTGATCTCCAGCGGAGCGCCCCTCTTCTGGAAGGGATGTAGTGTTCTTGCTGGATGGATCTGATGACACCAGATCTGGATTCCCAGCAATGCGTGACTTTGTCCAGAAAGTGGTAGAGACACTGAGTGTGGATGACAACAAAGATCGTGTCTCAGTGGTCCAGTACAGCAGAGATCCAACTGTACAGTTTTATCTGAATACATACAAAACAAAGGGCCAGATCCTTGACACTGTCAGAGGTTTGAGGCACAGAGGCGGAAGACCCCTCAACACTGGAGCAGCTCTCCAGTACTTGAGGGACAATGTGTTCACGGCCTCTGCTGGGAGCAGGCGCCTGGAAGGAGTTGCACAGCACCTAGTCGTGCTCACTGGTGGAAGGTCTTTTGACAATGTTGATGCACCAGCTGCTGCTGTGAATGAGCTAGGTGTGATTACCTTTGCAATTGGAACCAGGGCATCTGATAGTAGAGAGCTGCAGAGGATATCCCGTGAATCCAGTCATGCTGTTTCTGTGTCTGATTTCACTGACCTGCCCAATGTCCAGGAACAGCTCTCCTCTGTAATTAACAAAGTTGTCGTCAGGTTAACACCCATGACACCAGCAACAACTGGTAAGACAACGATAGATTATTATTCTTTCGTTAATTGTCATCATTTTATTTATATATTTATTTTTTCAATTTATGTATTTATGTATTTATTTATCTTTTTATTTATTTGGTATTTCTGCTTTAATTGATTGCGAGATTTAAGACAGACAGGGCATAGAGTGGGGATTACATCCAGGAAAGGGTTTGCTTCGGAATCACAACTGTGCCATGTTATGCGCTTTGCATTGTGAGCAATTGGAGCGCTCTGCGACAACTGATTCTACAGGTCAAGGTTATAAACAAAGGATATTTCAGTTTAAATTTTGAATTGATACAAATCAAATATATTGATAAATTCTTCGAATTTTTCAAATAAGTTTGATTTATTCAGTAATATAGCTTTAATCTAATAATATAACATAATATAGTATAATATAATAATGAAAATGTTTCTCTAATGAGAAGTAATGTATCAAACTATAACATGAAAATTCACGCAAACCACTCTTTGTGATCATCTGTTAAAAGGTTTGTAAATTTTGTAAAATTTCAGCCTTTTCACTTTCATTTACATATATATACATACATACATACATACATACATACATATACATACATATATATAAATAAATAAATATATATATATATACCTGTTTGGCAAAAAAAAGTATGTGTATTCATAGCACAAATGTGTATTCATAGATCAGTACAAAGGATGTTCTTAAATCTGTTATAAGTACAATGAAGGCAGAGATTTGGAGGAAATCTTACTATAACGGACGACTTTCAGCATTTTGTCGCTTTGTCAATAATCACTTTTCACTGAAGACTGTGCATCACATTTTCATCTTTTATACCTTTTATCTTTCACTGACTTCTCCACTTGTGTCCAAATTCATTTTTCTTGTTTAACAAAACTTAAGTTAGAGGACACTCATCTTTGTTTTCTTGCAGTGTTTCTCCTAGAGCATCATATTATTTTCATAGGCCCTCTCTATTTTCTCACGGTATTTTTAAGTAAAATATTGGATAATATTTCCTCTACTCCTTTCATTATTTCTTGTTAGTGTTCCATGTCATGGTCTTTTGATAAGTTCAGTTATCATCTTATTCCCATTTTTCCAAGCTCATTTTTCTGCCAAAAGTTTTGTTTCATCTACATCATGCACTGCAAAAACCTCAAAAACCTATACCTCAACAAGTCATTTAGTCTCATACTCAGTGTTTTTCTTAAAGAAAGTAAAAAAAAAAAAAAAAAAAAAAGAGAGAGAGAGAGAGAGAGAGAGAGAGAGAGAGAGAATTCCACTTGTTTCCAATGCATTTTCTGGTGTTTTAGGAATTTTTCAGGTAACAAGTATAAATATGTTGAAACAAGGCAGAACAAAGCAAATTATCCCCATTAGGATTAAGAAGATATTAATAATAACTGACACTTTATTCAAGAAAATAGTGGAAACAAGTTGACTAGTGTATTGGATTTGTTATTCCACTGGCAGATTTGCAAAAAACAAGGCTAAATGACTTGTGAAGATGGAGATTTGTTGCAGTGTAGGTGTAGTTTCCATCAGTGTAGGCTTTAAAAACATTGATACTGGTGGTGTAATCCAGTCCAACATGATGAAATCCTCATGACATCCATGACAGCCAAAATCAGTGGGCTTTTTTTCCATGTTGTTAAGGTAGCCTGACCTCATCTCTAAGAGAGATTCAGGACCCCTGAAACAAGTATTTCAGGTGTTCAGTCATAGTATGTTGAAGGCATTTTCAATATACGAAGACATACTAATCTTTTTGAAGTCAAAATAGCAAATACTACTGTGTATTTTTTTATTTCTAATTTTACCATGTCACATATTTTAATATTTGATGTAGCACAAAATAATTCGATTTTTTCTTTTTCAGCGGAGTCCCAGGGTCCCAGGAAGGATGTGGTCTTCCTTGTCGATGGTTCTGATGGCGTTGGACGGGAATTCCCAATTATCCAGGAGTTTATTCGCAGGATTGTGGACAGTCTCAATGTGGGCGAGAATAAGATCCGGATTGGTGTGGTCCAGTATGGTGACTCTGCAAATGCGGATATGTATTTGAACACGCATACAACAAAAGAGGACGTCTTGAATGCCATCCGGGGATTAAGGCAGAGAGGAGGAAGGCAGCGTAACTTGGGACAGGCCTTGGAGTTTGTTGGTCGTGATGTTTTGACAACAGCGCGTGGCGGCAGGAAACAGGAGGGTGTTCCACAGTTTGTAATTGTTGTCTCCAGTGGAAGTTCTACAGATGACATTAGTCGTGCAGCATCATCCCTTAAACAATCTAGGGTTCTGCCCTTCAGTATTGGAACCAGGGATATTAATCCAACAGAGCTCCAAGTGGTCTCCTTTGTTCCTAACTTTGCCCTCACTGTAGATGACCTCCCTGGCCTGTATACAGTCCAGGACACCTTAATCAACACTCTTACAGACTTGTCAGATGATGACATTGCCAGGATGCAACCAGTTTTCCCACGCTATGATGGTAATTTTTCTCAGTTAAAAATGATCTCTGACCAATTGTATTGAATGAATCTGACAAACACATCTCATTATTGTATTTACTGTCTTTTACAGTTACCACAACAGTAACCACTGGAGGAGAAAAGAGGGATGTTGTGTTTCTAATTGATGGTACAACAGCGGTGCGTGGTGAGTTCCCCTCCATCCGTGAAATGATAAGGAGAGTAGTGGATAAGCTGGATGTAGGATTGGATAAGGCTCGCGTTGCAGTGGTACAATACAGTGATGATGCCAAGGTAGAGTTTCTTCTGAATGAATACTCCACCAAAGATGAAGTGCGCCAGGCTGTGACTAGGCTTCGGAGTAAAGGTGGGAGCCGTCTAAACACAGGTCGTGCAATTGAGTGGGTCTCCAGGAACATCTACCAGAGGTCAGCAGGCAGCCGTATCGAGGAAGGTGTGCCTCAGTTCCTCATTCTAGTTACAGGTGGACGGTCTTCAGATGATGTATCTGGTCCAGCTAATCAACTTAAGAGCAGCCTGATTGCTCCTCTTGCCGTCGGCTCAAGGAATGCAGACCCCAATGAACTGAGACAGATCGCCCTGACACCTGAACTCACATATACAGTTAACAGTTTCCAACAACTTCCAAGTGTGGAGCAGCAACTCATTGCTTCAGTCAACTCAATGACCGTCAGTGATATCTCTGAACATGTTCGTCCTTCTGTGGACTCACGTAAGAAATACTATATTATCAAATTAAAGGTATAAGTGATAATGATACAATGTGATAATGATACAATGATATAAAAGTGCTGAAAGTAATTATTTACTGCAACATTTGCTTTTTAGCATTATTTTTCATTTTTCATGTAATAGCAGTGACCTGAACTAAATTCCAATCATTATGTGAAAGAAATACAATGAACCATCAAAGTTTCACTTTTTCCACTCTTTCCACTCTTTCTGACAGGCAACCTGAACCTTGGGAAAAAGGACATCATTTTCCTCATTGATGGCTCAGACAATACAGGTTCAGCTGGCATTGCACATATCCGTGACTTTATCCTCAATATTGTCCAACAGCTTGATGTGCAACCTGACCAAGTGCGTGTGGCCGTTGTCCAGTATGCAGACAGAGTTAAGACAGAATTCTCTCTTAACTCACACAACAGCAAACAAGCTGTTCTTTCTGCCATCAAAAGGCTGCGTCAGATGGGTGGTCGGTCATCAGATCTGGCTGAGGCCATTGATTATGTTATCCGTAATGAGCTAAAAGCCTCTGCAGGTGTACGTCTGTCGGACGCTTCCCAGCATCTTGTCGTTCTAACAGGCGGACGTTCCCCCACCGATGTATCTCGCTATGGACGTTTGCTTAAAAATTCCCAGGTCAACTGCATTGGTATTGGAGCTGATGCTGCTGATACAAGCCAGCTAACCCAAATTGCCACCAGCCCAGCTGATGTCCTTCAGATTCCAACATTCCCTGCTCTGCCAGGCATCCAAGATAGGTTTATTGCTAGGCTGAGTGGGACCATGCCTGAGCCACCCACAGACCCTGTGATACCTAGTAAGTAGCACACTAATAATGAATGCTATAGATGCTAATTTACCAACTGATAATGAATTATTTAATTCCGATGCAATTATATAATTGTGTTCCTATTAGTGAGTGAACATAATATTTCTACTGATTACATCTTGTCCTCTATCTCTTCTCTTATTTCCACTATCACAACCCCTCCCCTGCAATACCTCTACTTTCGTTTCATAGCACCAAGTCTTCCAAAGGCTAAAGTTGCTGATATTGTCTTTTTGGTGGATGGATCTATTAACTTTGGCAAGGACAACTTTAAGGTGGTGATGACCTTCATCCACGAACTAATTGATCTGTTCTTCACCTCGAGGGACAACCTGCAGATTGGTCTTGCACACTATGCCACAGATGTTACTGACGTCTTCCACCTTAACACCTATAACAACAGGGATGACATTCTCAGTGCCATTGAGCGAACAGAATACAAAGGGGGACGTAGAATCAACACAGGCGCAGCCATTCGCCATGTTCAAGAGAATCAATTTACCAAAGCCAGAGGCAGCAGGAAGGATGAGGGTGTCCCTCAGATCCTGATGATGGTCACCGGAGGACGCTCAGCAGATGACAGTAAAACTGCAGCCCTTGGTCTGAAGGCCACTGGTGTTAGAATCTATGCTGTAGGAGTGGGTGACATCGAAGACGAGTTAGAAAACCTGGGAAGCGAGTCCTCCACCGTGGCACGAGCAAGTGACTTTTTGGGACTGTCAGAGCTCAATGAGCAGATTCTTGAGACCTTGGATGATGAAGTGAAAGGAGTCAAGCTGTGTACTGGTGTGCAAGAAGGTCCTAAAAGTAAGAATCACCTTTACTGGTTAATTGGCTTAATTCTTGGACTCTTAAACTCTCATAAATCGTATTCTGCTTATTCAGAAACTGTCTTATGCATTACTGTCATAACCTACATATGACCATGCTTTGTGTCACAGCCTGCAGTGTGGAGGTGTTGGTGGGCTTTGACGTTAACTCCCAGAACATCTTCACTGCTCAGACCAACCTCCAGAGCAAAATGGGTGCTATTCTGCAGAGGATCTCCAAAATGGCAGCCATCAGTTGCTCATCAGGGCAGATTCCCTCTGTGCAGGTGGGCATGCTGGCGATGGACACTGCATCTGAGCCCGTTCAGCTGGACTTCACAGATAATGCTGACCAGCTGTTTGAGGCCTTCAGGAACCTCCGCAGTCGTGGCCCCTATGTCCTCAATGGCAAGACCATCGCAGCTTACACTGATAGGTTCAGGGGTAGACAGGACAATGCTGTCAAGGTGGGTTAGCAAAACAGTTGTATCAGTCTAGAGACTTCTGGAAAGTGTGAAGACATATAAACTTAAAGGTTTTTTTTGTTTGTTTTTTTCATGAAGGTTGTCATTCATTTGACTGATGGTCTTGATGCCCCATATGCTGAAATGAAAAGGCAGGTTGAGGAGCTTAAGCAGTCAGGTAACAAAGATATATAATAAAAGCTGTTCTCAACTACAGTATCCTGATAAACAGATATATGATACTCCAGCAATAAGTAATCTTATTCATCCTATCAATTCTTGTATTTTCCAAAAAGGTGTGAACAGTTTCATCTTGGTTGGCCTGGAGCGGGTGCCCAAATTTGAGGAAGCTGTGTTGCTAGAGTTTGGTCGAGGATTCAGGTACACCAGGCCTCTACGAATCAATGTCATGGACTTGGACTACGAATTGATGGAGGAACTGGTGAGTTGTAATGACTCAGACAACATGTGTATAAGATATCACAGATAAGTAGTTACTTCTGATGTATATATAGCACATATTAAGTAAAAAGACTAACATGTATTTTTTAGTTTTTTGTGTTCTTCCTTAAATACTAAATATTTGTTTTCTTTACTGGTGTAGGACAATATTGCAGAGAGGGAGTGTTGCGCAGTGCCATGCAAGTGTACTGGCACCAGGGGAGACCGAGGAGCAGTGGGACCTGCTGGACCTAAGGTATCCAGTGTCAAAAATACATTTCTAAACATGGTTCTTAGAAGCCATACAAGACCTTTCAAAAAAATTCTTGATTACATCAGAAAGAAATCGTTCCTTGACATGATAGCTTTGTTGTGTTGTCTTTCAGGGTAGTCCAGGAACAGTGGGAAGCCCAGGGCATCCGGGAGATGAAGGTGGACCTGTAAGTTGTAATTCCTTGGTGATGTGTGTCTGTTATGCTTTTTATGTTATATCATGTTGCACTGATTCTCTGATGTCACTGTGAAATTATTTATTTATTTGTTTAACCAACCATTATTATCACCATTATTTCTCAACACTACATGCTCCTTTAAATTTAATCTCACTAATAATGCTTGTATTTTGGCTCTTCATATTTTGGATGATATCTTCGGTCTTTATTGACAGGGAGAGAGAGGTCTTCCTGGTGTGAATGGAACTCAAGGTTTCCAAGGGTGTCCTGGACAGAGAGGTGTGAAGGTAAAGGAATTCACCTTCACCTTAACTTTAATACTCAAATTGTAAATGCTGTTATTTTATATCATGTGCAACACTATTTTTATTTTATTTTGATATATTTTATTTTATCATCATTTTAATTTATTTATCTTTTATTTTTTTTGCACAGGGTTCTCGTGGGTACTCTGGAGAAAAGGTGAGATCTCTGTTTAATTATCGTTATCTGATAAAAACTGCCAGTAAAATTCATATGACTGTTAATACTCAACCAACCATGTACTTTTGCAGGGTGAATTTGGAGAAATTGGCCTTGACGGCATCAATGGGGAAGAGGTAAGTGTGTCATGTTTGCATGTTTACTTTTGATCATGATGTTGAGTCCAAGCTAAACCGGAAGGTCAGTTTGTAACAGCAACGGCAGCTTCGCTTGGTGACTCTGTGTTGGAGAGTCTTGGTCTCATCCAGCATTTAAGAAAGAGTTTTGATGTGTGTCTTCAGTAAAAAAAAAAACATCAAATGATAGTCTCACCAGACAAATTTGCACACATGACACATGAAGCTTGTATTGGTTTATTAATTAAAGAGGATTTTGACTGACATCTGCTGTGTTTTCCCAGGGCAAAAGTGGAGTGGCTGGACCCCCAGGAGAAAGAGGAAACCCTGGCAGAAGAGTGAGTAAAGTGATACCAAATCAGCATCATATTTCTCCTGCACATATCAGTCACATATAATTAGTGCTCATGAATATTGTTTTTTTTTTTTCTTTTAGGGACCTAAAGGTGCCAAAGGACAGGCAGGAGACAGAGGAGACAAGGGCATTAGTGGAGACCCTGTGAGTACACTACATGAGGAAACCAGTTATGGCATTATTTTATGTGCAGTGAACACTATGTTATAGTGGTGTCATGTAATCCCATATGGGATGGTCCACTGTGTGGTATGACTTAATAATAAAACTTCACTCATTCATTCATTCATTCAATGGTATGTTTACCAACATTATACATGAATGGTTGAACTGATCTAGGCTGATTATAGATTATCATTTAATACATAACATGTAGAATAAGTTTGTGAAAGTATGCATACATGATTATCTGATGATTAGAGAAGTGGGCCTGTTACACCCTCTCCTTCCTCAACAATCACTGTCAAATGTTCTTGAGCAAGGCACTCAACAGCAGCCAGCACCACAAGACTGTGATAGTTTGGTTTAGCTCAAATATAGAAGTATGTGAATGTCAAACCTGCCTCCCACTGCTCTGCCAGGTAATTGCTGAAAAAAATTAACGCGTTCGATGTCAATGTTCCCTGGCAGATTAAGGTTCAAGAAGTTGGAACTTGGACCTCTATGGAAGTTGGCCACAGAGGTGACTGACTTTATCCCAGTTTAATAAATATATTTCCATCTCCTAGGGTGCAACTGGACAAGATAACAGGCAGGGAGGACCTAAAGGAGACCCTGGTGATGCTGGGCCAGTGGTAATGACATCTCACATGTATCTTATTGCTCCTGATATTGCTTTTTCAATTGTAAACTTTTAAAAAGTTAAACAGTACAGAATTAGTTTGTGTGTGAATGGGTTGCTCTTAACATCTTTCCTATATTGATAGGGAGACCCTGGTGAGGATGGAATTCAAGGAGCCCCCGGTGAACCTGGCAGGAGGGTATGACTGCTCTTACCTGTGATGTGTTCATCATCTGTTATCTTGAGCTGACATATCTAAATAATCAAATAATCACTTGTAACTGTGTCATCACCAATTTCTCTTCTGTTATCAGGGAGCTGATGGCAGAAGAGGCCCACCTGGACAGGCTGTAAGTTCCATTTTCAGTGACAGCCAACAGTGTTGAAATCTTTTCTAAATTTCTGCAAGTTTAACCCTTTCATTTTTGCACGTCCTTTAGGGAAATCCTGGCAAGCCTGGAACTGATGGTGTTAAGGGAGAGGCTGGTATTGGAGGATCTAGAGTAAGTTCATTGTAATTCTTTATGCAGTGTTTGGCAGTTTATTGTCAAAAGAAAATTTATTGTGAGTGCTTTCATAGGACTTTTGATATTTCTCTTGGCTGCATTAGTAACGAATGTTTTGCTGGATTATGACAGATGTAATATTCATATGTCCACAAATTTGTGTTAATCCTTTACTTATGGGTTGGTAGCCCAGCTCTAGGAAGAGAAATGACAGATGTCTGGTTTGTCTTTTTCAAGGGCCCATCTGGGCCAATCGGTGCACCTGGACTCAGAGGAGAAGATGGCAACCCTGGACCCAGAGTGAGTGGATCTGTCAGGACCATTTTATATGTGACACTTTTTTTGCAACAGCCATAGTATACCTAACTCAGGTCGAGTCTCTTGTATTTATAAAACACATGTAAAACAACCATGATTGAGCAAGGCAGAATAAATAACATAAAATCAGAGCTGATAGGAATTAGGAGATTAAAGGCACTTGCCCAAACACAAACAAGCACAAACACAAACATGCATACACATAGGCAGATCAAATATAATGAGACTACTGTGATACTTTGAAACACAGGGAACAAATGTCAAGTTCATCCAACACTGCTTGCTAAATTTAACACGAGCACTTTGGCTGTAAGATGTATACACACACGGAATTTGCTGTCAGAGGAGTACATGTCCAGAAGGAAAAAAAAACTAGTGCTTTCAACTGTCTGTCATGCATAGCAGCCTTAATAAATGGCACCTTGGTGAGGAACATATTATTTCATTTCAATAATCAAAGGTTGTTTCAGTGATAGTTTGATTTAAGCAACACACTGGTTATTATCACATCACACATCTGTTAACTGTTATTTTCTGGTACTTCTTTTGTGCCTAAAAAGAAATTTCCTCATCTTGTGTTTTTTTTCTAGGGCCCTGGAGGACTCCAAGGATCCCCCGGTGAAAAGGGTAGAAGAGGAGCTCTCGGTCGCAAGGTATCAAGTGGAGGAGAATAGCTTAATTTCTTCCATAACAACTTTGTTTGAGTTATAAATACATTGGCTTAAGTCTCGAACTCTCATATTACTAGACTCAAATATGCAGTCTATTTGAGCAAACATGAAAGTACTCTAAGACAACATCCAAGGCCCGTTTCCACATCTACTTCAAATAAAGCATATGGACTCAATTAAATCTATGTAAACTAACTTGATAGCCACTAGAAATATTGCATTTTTAAAATTTAACAGTCAGATTGACTCTTTGGATCTGTAACTCTCTCTGCTGTTCTTTTTGTCTACTTTTCAATCTCTATCTCTATCTATTCTCTAACTTGGTAGGGAGAACCAGGAGATCCAGGACCTAAAGGTGTCGTTGGCCCCCTTGGCCCTCGTGGAGAGCATGTAAGAATCACATCCTCCTCACATATTATCAGAATATAAAAGTTCCTTTTCTTCCGTAAATCAATGTATTTATTTATTAGGTAATTGTAGCTATAGAAGCCTTGTGAAACAGAGAGCTGTTGGCAGTTCTCGGTAACTTTTGTTCCACTACAGGCTGCAGTCTGATAATCTATTCTGTGCGTCACAGTCATGGCCGGTTTAAATCAAGGTTTATGTTGCCTCTGGAGTATATATGTGATGTGTTTTTAATCAGGGAAATGCTATTTTTGCTGAGGATTTCCTTACGCCAAATGATCTGTTATGAATCAATGGCAATTGACACACTGTTATGGTAGGATGCAGATGGGTGGGGTGGGTTCTTTGCATTCCAAAAAAAAAAAAAAAAAGTGATACTTGTATTCCACATTATTCCACATAGCCAACAAGCGCACATGTAGCTAATTTAGTATCTGTATTTTTTAGGACATTATTAGTTTACCTACTTTTTCTTGTAGGGTGAAGATGGAAGAGATGGATATGGCATTTCAGGGCCCAAAGGAAGGAAGGTAAGTAAAAGTTTTGACCAAATGGTAATTTAAGTTAAAGACCAACCAAAGTAGTCTACACATTTTGACCCTGACTGCAGTTTCTATTCATTACTTACAGTTAATCAGTTAGTAGGTACACACTCGAGTCTTTGGGGATGATAAGGGGGACCTGGGAGTTGCAGCACTATTGTTTTACTACTATGCACATCCAAGGTATTGGCAATATTTCACAATATTTCAGAGAAAGTACATTTTCACTTGTCACTTACTGTGGCACTCCAATAATACCACCTTCCCCGCCATTTAAAAACAGATGAGATTGCAAATCTCATGCATAAAGCCTTGCATTTGCTCATCATTAAATCATCGATTGAATGATAAGACATAGAGACAACGAGTATGTGTGCTTTTTCATTACAGGGTGATGAGGGCTTCCCAGGATACCCAGGACCAAAGGTAATGTTTGCAAAAACATTAAGCCTTAAACTGACATTCCAAGAGTGATTACACTATATAGTGTTGCACCATACAGAAAGTTGTGTTGTCAAAGTGGGTCTATGTTTAAGTGATGGCTATTTTAAAAATTTTTTACATGAGCTTGTTCTCTGCGCTCACTCTTTTTACTTGGCGTCATCCATCATTGTAGGGAGCAGCTGGTGAGTCCGGTACCAAAGGTGGGCCAGGACCCAGAGGAAATCGTGGACAGAGGGTAAGTGTTGAAACACCTGTCGTATGAAGTCAGTCTCTCCTAGTCAGAGGGTTGAACTCTCATATGGCATCAAGCAACAAATCGTTTGGCTTCTCCACATCCAAATCCTACCCAGTGACACATCCCCATTTGTTGCAGAAAATACTAAGCTTGTTCAAGAGCATCACTGACCACATAGTCTGTGTTTGGCCTTACAGAATGTTATTACTACAAGAAGTTAAGGGGGCAAATATCTCTCATCAATGATTGACTTAAATAAACAACCACATTAATGTTTATGTGTTTCAGGACTGTCTTTGATGAAAGTGAACATTTGAAGTTGGACTTTTTTGGAGTTATTGTGTGTTGAATAATTGCAAAATCTGTGGTTGATTCTCTCTAGGGTGTTTCCGGGAATATTGGCTCCCCTGGACAGAAGGGAGAGGCTGGATACCCTGGGTCTTATGTACGTAACAAAGCCATGTAAATTTCACATAAGTTAGATAAAGCCACCACAGCACTAAATATACTTGGCATATGATTTAGTATATACTGTCTTGAGTGGGCTGTTTTTGTTTGTGTCTTCTCATGGACTCTGAAACTGTGGTATACTCTGTTCAACAACATATTGCTAAGTTGTTTGAATGATTACACACAAATAATTGTATCATAATACAAGAGCTTGACATGCCTCATTGTCCATGGGTCTTTGACCAACCATGTCCAGCTGTTAACACAAGTGTTTGCTTTCCCATAGGGTCAGAAAGGGCCGAGAGGACCAGGTGTTGTGGTATGTATTTCATTTATCAAACTTTGTAAAAATGCATTGGATTGAAAGAGCAAAACTCACGTCTGGTATCTGTCCTCAACACATTCTAAACATCTGTTTCCAACTGTCTCTTTGTCCCCAGCAATGTGACCTGGTCAAGAAGATAAGAGATAACTGTCGTAAGTATAATGTGATAGCTATCAACAATGCAGTACAAAATGATAAAAAATAATGTTCATGTGTTTTGTCCATAATTATGTCTAATCTTTTGTTATTTTTTCTTTATCAGCTTGCTGTTATGGTAAGTAAATTAAACATGTTCTCAGTAGAATGTAGCTGTATACATTAGTACTACAATTTGTACTATCATACTACACAATCATACTACACAATCCTCCATATGTGCCCCATTAGGTCAGCAGGAATGCCCTCTTTACCCCACTGAGCTGGCCTTTGCCCTGGATGCCTCTGAAGGTGTCGGCCGCCCTGCCTTCAACAACATGCGTGACACAGTCCTCCGACTAGTCAGAGATATCACCATCGCTGAGAGTAACTGCCCAAGAGGAGCGCGTGTTGCTTTGACCCTGTACAATAATGAGGTGACCACTGAGGTCCGCTTTGCTGATGCACTAAAGAAACGTGCCCTGATTCAGCGCATTGAGGGATTGCAGACCCTGCAGACCCGAAAGCAGCGTAGTTTGGACTCAGCCATGAACTTTGTGGCCCAGAACACCTTCAAGAGGGTACGCAGTGGCTTCCTCATGAGGAAAGTGGCTATCTTCTTCGTCAATAACCAGGTGAAGGAAACACAGCCTATTAGTGCTGCAGCTCTCCGCCTCTATGATGCTGGAATCGCCTCCGTGTTCTTGCTCACCCGTGAAGACAGACCGCTCACTAGAGCACTGCAGGTAAAAAATAAATAAATGACAATATATATAGCAACTTCATTGTAACAAGTTACATTACATCATTTCTTGTGACTTTGAAAACATTTTCGACATGTCATTGCCTTCTCTTTGAAAATCAGATCAACAACACAGCACTGGCCCAGGTGATTGTCCTACCCAGCCCCGGAAGTGCACAGTACAACTCAGTCATCCAAAAGGTTATGAACTGCCATGTGTGCCTAGGTAAGAGTTTTGCTCATGTGCACTAAAAAAACATCATACATATGATCTTGTCACAAAAACTGTCTCCCAGGAGTATAACAGTACCTTGACTTGAGCATAATGCATGGTTATTTCCATATATTTCCATTGTTACTTAATTGGAAACACAATGCCTTCTTGCAGCAGTGAAAGTTGCAAGCAAGCCAAAAATAGCTTTCCAGACAAATCCAGCCTAAATGTATTAGAAGCATAGCAAAACAAAAATTCTTACCGAAAAGTGTATTCTTCTCCTCAGATGTCTGCTCACCGGATCAAATGTGCGACTACGTGCCTCCATCATCCAACCGAGACAGAAGGTCTTTCACCAGTGATGTGGACATTGACATGGCCTTTGTCATGGACAGCTCTGAGTCTACCTACCCCGCTGTCTTCACCGAGATCAAGCGCTACATCTCACACATTGTGGAGCACCTGGAGGTCTCCTCCAATCCCACATCATCCATTCACCATGCCAGAGTAGCTGTGATCCAGCAAGCACCCTACGAGTTCCTCCACAATAACAGTGGCTCTCCCATCCGTGTGGATATTGGCCTGACTGAACACCGCTCCTCTCAGAATATTATCAACTTTTTGCTGGAGAAGACACCACAGTTAGAGGGTGGCCGAGCGCTGACAGCGGCCCTGGAGCAGACAGTGGAGCAGGTGTTCGAGAGGGCACCACACCAGCGTGACCGGAAGGTACTGATGCTGTTTGTGACAGGAGCTGTGGAAGCAGAGGAGGAGCAGCTAATGCGTGTGGCCACGGAGGTCAAGTGCAAGGGCTACTTCTTGGTCATCATGGGTGTGGGTGAGAAACTGAGTGCTGGAGACACCCGTGTTTTGTCACGCATGGCCAGCGAGCCATCGGATGTCTTCTTCAAGAGACTGGACAGCATCTCACACTTTTATGACAGACACATCGAGACATTTGGCCAGTTGTTGCCAAAGTATATCAGCAGTAAGTTTCACATACACATCAAATCTGTCAGATGCTAAATATATATTTTAATGACTTTTAATGCACACAGTTCATATTGTGTGGATTCTTTATGTCACTTTGACCATCATTTTGACCATGTGAGTGAAACAGTTGTTGTTTATTACGTGTCTTTGCAGTTGAAAATGCCTTCCACATGTCCCCCGAAGTCTCCAAAAACTGCAAATGGTTCCAGAGTGACCAGCCATACAAAAACCCCTTTAAATCATCACATCACCAGGAGTGAGTGTTTATTTACTCCATTTCACCCATTTCTGTTAACTTGTAGCAAACATTTATTCAACTCACTAATTATTGGTATAATCATAGGAAACATCAAAAACACCATGAAAATCACCAAGCGGTTCATCAGAGAAAGCACAAAGGTAAGATCACAAGTACACTAATTTGAACTTTGATACACTATTGCAGCAGCAAATGTCAATTTAAATTACTATTTTACTTGGCTAGAACATTTTCCATCCATTTTCATCAGTGACTCTTGAATATCCAACCTTATATAGTTCAGAAATTTGCAGTAGGGACCCCTGTTCACATTGCCCTGGCTGCTGTTACAGTGTAACCACAAAAGGCAGAATTACACCCTGAAAATATGGCCTGACAGGAGAAGCAATGTTAGTCAGATTACCATTGTTCATGTTCTGTATGTATTAAGTATTTTTGGACTAGTTTTAATGAAAGCAAGTGACATTGTGTCAGATAGCCAATATTTGTGTTTGACTGCTCACAAACTCTTCAGTGCTACAATGAAAATGTCAGCTAACGTGACCAATTGCTTGAAGTAATTTATAGAACTTACAGTTACAGTTACAGTTATCATTTAGCAGACGCTTTTATCCAAAGCGACGTACATCTGAGATTTCAGAACAATGTAAGCAAGGTACTAGATGGAGACCACAACAAGAGTAAGTGCTACAAAGCTAAGTTCTGGTCCCGCTACAAAGCTAAGTTCTGGTCCCGCAGGACCTGGCTGCTGTGAGGCAGTGCAACTTAAAATAATCTTAATAACAAGAAGAGGACAAGACAGGATGCATTTGTCATCTGATAGGCTTTTACTGCGTCTACGTGTGTGCTTTCTTGCCTTAGTACGGCTGCATTCTGTGCCCTCAGACTCAGACGAGCTACATGCCAGCAACATCACCTCCAGCAGCCTGAAATTGCGTTGGTCTAGCCCAGATCCCAAGCTCTCGGTGTACTTTGAAGTGGTGGTGACACGGTTGCATGACCATGCCCTAGTGCTGAAGACCAATGTGTCGGGGACGGAGCTCTCTGTAGACAACCTGGAAAGTGCTCAGGCGTATCATGCGGTGGTCACGGCCCACAGTGCCCAAGGTCAAATTGTCTCCACCCATAAGGGCATCATCACAACTAGTAAGTCCATAAACACACTTCAATGAGTAGTTTGTATAGTTCATTTTTTCCAACCATATAAACATAAGATTAAAGGAGCACTTTTGCTGTGCCATAGTACAAATGTCCCGTTATATTTTTGAGGCTTTATCGTGTTGTGGATAAATAACAATTACTATACTTCAGCAGGTACTCTATATTTTTATTGGAAATATGTTTGATATTGCAGGATATTGTAGGATAATGGTGGATAATATGGTGGATGGTGCTACAGGCAAGCAATTGGTTGGTGTTGCCAAAAATACAAATTACAAAGCTGCATTGTTATCACAGTATTTTGCATAGTTACATACTAAATCTTCAACAGATGCTTCTGTTGGGTCTCTGCTTTACTTAAATAGCACACTTATCTCTATTGTGAAAACAGTTATAGAGCTTGGGAATCAAGGTCAATTTGTAGACAAAACGCAATCCACAAACAGTGGATATGCAAGTATGAGTAGTGAATGCATGATCGTAAAAAAGCTGATCAGGTCCTCGCAGATTCATTCAGGTTTCAGATTCACTTACCTGAGACCCACAGCAATTACAATAGACCTCTCCTGTAAAGCACTGAAAGTTGTCACTATGTCTTTGTAGTGTCAGTAAAACAAATGCCTATACATTTATTGTACATGGCAAATAAAATCATTCTGATTCTGAGAAATTCAAAAACCTCATATTGTACCAGGTCCATGACTGCTTGTTTCACTTTGACAGAAGCAGCAGAGCACAAGCCAGTCAGCAAAACCACTGGCACTGTAAACACCCCACCCTTGGATGTACCGGAGACTGGTGAGTGACTGCGAGTGTTGTCTGTGTGTGTGTGTGTGTGTGTGTGTGTGGGTGGGTGTGTGGGTGTATATGTGTGTGCAACATTTGCATGCATGTGATGTTTTTTCTACTCTGCATTCTGTGATCCCATGATTTCATGAAGTCAGTTAACATCTTTTCAGTACTACCACTAATAATTAACATAAATAAATAATAGTAACAAATGTGTGAAGAAGAGTTAAGTAACTTGTACATCTTTATCATTTCTCCACTGTTTCAGGGACCATATATATACTGTAATTCTCCTTGCGCTACTCATAGCATCCTATTCTGTTTGAGAGACCCTAAAATATAATGCTCACAGACATTTTAATCAGGTTTTATTTATTTTTGCTAATGATCTTAGAACTGTGTTTAGCTGGCTTTCTTAAGCAGTATACATGCAACCCAAGTAAAACATGATAATATGGTTCAACTGCACAAACAACACTTTGCAGTAATTCAGTAATTCAATACTTCAACTTAACTGCAAAATAAATGTGTTCTGAATTAACTCACAAGTGTCTGCCAAAAGGCTCATGGAGTCTTTTGTCAAGTTTGTTGTTAGTGCTCCTGCAGCCTTTTAATAAGACATTAAGACTTTCATACCACTGTAACATGTAACTAAGCCTGCAATATCTGTCAAACTTTGTGAAAATAACTCCAATGATTAATGTTTAAATTCACATATTAGCCGTGGGTGTGAAGCTTTGCTGCTGCTTTCCCTCGGTGTAAAAAACAAAAGCTGCAGCATAACGAAGACACAAAAACATCTTCATTGGCAGTAAAATCAGTGTGTTTGAGGAGACATGTTTCCCAACCTATTCTACTATCACTCAGTGGTGATTATAAGAATATCACTCATCCCTGATGTCGTCATTCATTCAAGTAAAGTAAGCTACATTACTGTGAACAAGGCCGTGTTTTGTACTAGCACCAGGGAATTTAGACTGGACTGTTCCACAAGGGAACTGAAAGACCATGTGGTTGGATGGTCCTGAGCGGTGTGTATGTAGCCAAGACTTGAGCTCTCTGAGAATTAACGGTGAGGTATTTCTGTGGTTTGACTCTGAGGGATTAGTCACAGATAATGGTTATGCAGCATAACCCAGAGACCACACAGCCACCGCAGATCCTACTGTAGATGACTAAAACGAACTAACATTAACCAATAACTGTAGTAGTAACTAACTTTTATATCTACAATGCAGCTGTACCAATCTGTACTTTACTTCTCTTTCCACTCACTACTAGTTTGTTGTCCAAAATGCTAATAGTGCAAGTACTCTGATCCCGCTGTAGAATGTTATGCTGTGTTGAATGCCATTTCTTTGCCCTGTAATTGTGAACTATTAGTGCTGAGAGTTGTTTGAGCCCCCACTGCCCTTACCCGTTTGAACACCTTTAAGCTTCTATGATTTTAGCCAATACAAGCAACTTTTTTAACTGCACACAGTAACTATGCTTCATGTAGTTGTGAATGTAATCTCCACACAAACCCAACATCTCTCTCTCTCTCTCTCCTTGTATTACGTCACTGCTGTTGTTTTTTGCATGTTCTAGTTAATGATCTTGCAGACCCATGCTCGCTTGACTCTGACCCCGGAATGCCGTGCAAAGACTATCAGGCTAAGTGGTTCTTTGACAGAAAGAACGGGATCTGTACCCAGTTCTGGTATGGAGGTTGTGGAGGCAATGACAATAGGTTCGAGACCGAGGCCCTCTGCTTGAAACACTGCATGAGGTCAGGTAAGTGGTTGTCACTGCCAGGCCCTCTGAGGAAACATGGCCCCACCTGGTGTGATGGTGCAGTCTGGTGCAGCATATTATGAGCTTGGCATATAGTTACAATTAAATCATGTTGCACCAGCTGTTATAATAATTTCTCTTACCAGTATTGATAATCCATCATGGAAAGTAATAAGATTGGATCATTAGCTGATACATCTCTTATGTGATTAAAGACAAAAGTGTGCACAGATGCAGTTAGAGGACAATGTACTTCACAAAACCCACATTGCGTCTTGTTATTAATTTTAAGCAGAAAATCAGTTCAGGAAATAATTATTATTACTACATACATCTGCTTTTTACACAAGGCATTTTGAAAAAGTGGATTACAACTGCATGTAGAAGAGTAATACGTGTGTGAGAGACTGCACAATAATCTTTCAGTGTTGAACGTCCTCAGCATAATAGTGAAGTGCCCGTTGGCGTCCTGTTGAAAATCTAACCGACAGGTTCTCACTGGCTGGCGAGAGACTGTTCCATGAAGCTGAAAACAAAATTTTCTTTTGATGTTTTCACAGAACCAGAGCCTCAACAAAAGGTGCAGCCAGTTGAACAGGTTAAGATTGTCCCAGCCCCTGGTAAGTACTGAGCTGCTGATGGAATAATACACTTAGAAATTTAATGGTTTTTTTTATAGGTCTATTATGTTACTATGCCTTCCCTTCCAACTACCTCTGTTGAATAAATGACTGACTGGATGCATATGGATGTAATGCAAATGCAAGCTAACATTAAAGGAAAAGCACCTCCACTCCAGTCTAGTTTTTAAAGGTTTACCTGCTCAAATATGATGTGAGTTGGATGCCTCACCCAGATGTTGGGAAGATATCTGAATATGAAATCACCAGTGTTGCAAATTATAGTGTTGTTGCAAAATTCAAGTTCAAACTGTAAAATCAAACTGTATCGCCTCAGTAACACAAGTCCTTTGTATTCCACCACAAAAGCCCCACCTCCTTAACTTCCTTTAAATACTCCGACTGATTGATGGAACAAGTCAAAGGCCAAGCATGGAAAAAGTGAAAGTTATAGTTTTGTCATACCCAGGAGCAGGCCAAGTCATAAGCATGGAGAGAATGAATGGAAAGCCTTGTTCACTGGTTCATTGTTTTTTGGCAGCAGTCTTTGCACAAACCAAGTTCGATTTTTCAGTAGGTTGTCAGTATTGGAGTAAACTGGCAGCACAGAGTTTATACAACATGTACTCAAAACCAAATGTGCTGTATCTTATGAAGACGGGACAAGTTTAAAGTCTGCTATGGTTGGAAGGGATTTTGTCATTTCCTTTCAACTTTTGTATGCATTATACTTCCTCAATATCTCCTTTAATCAACTCCTTATTATAAAGACATAATACATTCTAGTAATTATGCATTTGCGTTTAACTGCACCATTCAGCAGTGCTGAAATGTAAAATCTATTTCAATTTACTTTATTTGCAGTTGGTGAAATGAACACCATGTGCTCCTCTATTTTGACTAACCGCCACTCTTTGTCACTTTACTGACAGCGGCCTCTACAGCCATGGACATCTGCCAACTTCCCAAAGATGAGGGTTCATGTGCCAAATTTGTCCTTAAGTGGCACTATGATGCCCTCAGCAAGAGCTGCACACGCTTCTGGTATGGAGGCTGCGGTGGGAACCAGAATCGCTTTGAAACGCAGGAAGA
Source organism: Holocentrus rufus (assembly GCA_900302615.1). Taxonomy (NCBI): domain Eukaryota; kingdom Metazoa; phylum Chordata; class Actinopteri; order Holocentriformes; family Holocentridae; genus Holocentrus; species Holocentrus rufus. The sequence goes on along the minus strand of OMLF01048570.1, from coordinate 6,615 downwards.
GTGTCAGAAGGCCTGTGGAAAACCAGGTAAATGTCGTGTTCACAGTAATTTCCCAGTGCCAGTCATCGGCTCTTGTCAATCCATACAGATAACTACCAAATAAAGGAAACACCTACACACAAAGATAGAGTGCTGATAAATATACAACTGTTCATAATGACCACTTTGATCCTGTAGTCATGCATTTCTTTCCTGAAAGAAACAGGCTCACAATTGGTCACTGAATTTGTGAACACAAATCTGACCTACAGCATGACCCTGATATGACCCTGAAATCTAATGACCTTTTTTATCTTGGTCATTAGATTTCAACTCAACTGAATACTTTAAAGAAACCTCCAAATGAGTATATATTTCATAGCAGAAAAGTAGAATTTCACACACTTGCACGGTCTACACTCAGCATTAAGTTGCTCAACGGGCTTGTAGTGGCTTTATTTTAGGCAGTTATCTATCTGCATGAAAAAGTTACCAACAAAAAGTTTGTGTGTGTGCGCAGAAAAAAAAGAAAAGGAAAATGATGAAGAAATCCTATGCACAGAGGCTAATAAGCTAATGATGTTTGTCTTTTTCCTTTTGTCACCAGCACCTGTCAAACAAGGAGTCATTGCTGCAATAAGAACATAGGAGGACACTGACAAAATGGCCAGCTTATACCTCTATTTAGGGGATTCTGAGGAAAACCAATCAAAATGGCCATAAGGATGCAATACCAAATCAATGGTGGCTGCACTGGATTCCACAAAAAAAGGATTTCATCCCCAAAATTCTTGAAGTAGTCTTTTTCACAACAAGAAGGAAAGCAACACAATTTGCTGCATGATTTGTTTTAACCTTCTGGTGCTACATAGTTTTTGTTTTTTGTTTTTTTCTTGCAAAAATGGAGTTTCAGAGTACATTCAATTTTGTAAGTAAAATTTTCTGGAATAACAACTTCATGATTTTTAATATTTTTTAAATGCAATTTTACAATTATGCAAAAAATATCTATGAATATCTTTGACAGAGATTATCAATAAATCAGTACTTCAGGAATGGCATTATTCATGCAGTTACCATTAAAAAATACATTCACATAGCGACAATGTTTGTCATTATTGATTTATAATGATTGTAAAGTCACTTGATCCCCATGGAACTTTTCCCTCACTATGCTTAAGACTCATACAGTTACAGAATCCACGGCAATGTTTACACAAGTCTAGTATTTAAATGACAGTGACAAATTGCTTGGATGCAAAAAAATCATATAACATAAATGCACTTCTGGAACCACAGCCTCAAACACACAAGTTCCAGTTATGAAGAATAGAATGTACATGTCAAGCTGTTTTTTGTTTGTTTGTTTCATTTTGTTTTACTGAAATTTGTGTTTCATCTGGGTACATGGGAAATAAAAATGAATTAGACTTTATAATAAACTTGTGCAACGGATTCTTTTCTTTCTTGTTTTGAATACTGTGTTTTCAGAAGTTTTCAGAAACAGTTGCAGAGTTTCAGAAATGCAAAATGCACTTGATACCTATTCAAAGGTGGAGTTCAAACTGGAGGTGAAGATTGTATAAAATCAGAGGTGAGCAAAAAGACCCTGTGGAGAGCTTGGAAGAGATTTTATGAACGAGGGATGGTGGGGTTGTGAGATGAAAGGACTTTGACTTCATTTAAACTGAATGTCTGTGAGGATTCTCAGTCATCCAGGTCATTGTATTTTTACGGCCATGTCCACACTGATCCGGAGAAATCTGAAAGCGCGTATTCATGTTCTCCGTCCACGCTAGCGCTTTCAGATTGTTTTCGAAAATCTGGTGGTCCACACTCAAACGGTGAAAACACAAACATAAATTTATTGAATACACATGTGCAGTAGCCTAAATCTAGGGCTAGGGCCCCCATCAAAATTTCAGGAAAAAACAGCGTAGACACAGTAAACATAAATTACATAATAACAAGTAATTACCACATCTGTTCAGTGTTCACTCATACAATGGGTTTTACTTTAAAATTTTTAAGCCTTTCCATTCCATATTGGGTTTATTCAGGGATTTTTTTTAGTACCAGCCGTCACTGGATATCAACAACACTTCCCATCTACATTCATCATTACATTACTGTAAATGACGGCAAAGATGTCAAATAGCTTTAAAATACTAACTCAGGAGCAGGACCGGGTCGTGTTTCTCATCAATTTTTGACCTGTGACACCACAATTTATTTGTAACGCCACGATTTCACTTTGATCAGAAAAAATGCCGTTATTGTTGCTATAATCATTTTAGTGGTTTCTACCATATCTTCTCCTCATGTTGACACATATACACACACCTGTTTCAGTGCGAGGTCCATGTATGATAATCGTCACGGAATTCCCTGTTTTCACCGCTTTCACTGTCCACACTACAACACTGACACTGGCGTTTTCAAATTTATCCACTTGGGAGAGCGTTTTCAAAAAGCTCCATTTTCAGTGGATGAAAACACTGTTGTAGTGTGGACGAAAGGGCAAAATGGAGAAATAAAGATGCGTTTTCAGACTTCTCTGGATTAGTGTGGACATGGCCTAAGTGCTAAACAAAGACCACTGGTGAGCCAGTCAGTCAGTTAGAACTGAAGAAGCCTTTTGGATAAGAGGTGAAATGTCTGCAAGAATGTCAGTGAAGTCCAGTTGCCTGTTGAGTGTAGTCAAGTCAGAGTAATTATAAAATTAGATGATATATTAATGTTCAAGTGTGTGTGTGTGTGTGTGTGTTTGGGAGAGAGAGTTTCAATGTCAATATAATTTATGCAGTTATAGAGACCTGGTCCAACAGCATAAAGAAAAAAAAAAGAAAGTAAAAAGAAAAGGGAAAGGATGGACTTTGGGACACTGTACAGTTCACACTGCAGCTAAATATTACTGACCTAGTGGGACTATTCAACTTCCTGCACATCTTGTCAGAGCACACTTGCTTAATGAGAACAACATGAATGGTCACCTGGCCTGTGGTCACCCATCACTCTGGGGTTGAAAACCTGCAGCTGTCATAGCAGCCATTTTCATAAGTCAAACTAGCATACATAACTCTTAATGCTTAATCTTATATTACTCTTAATCATAGCAACCCTAAGCTTTACTAAAGCTTTACTCTCTCTCTCTCTCTCTCTCTCTCTCTCTCTCTCTCTCTCTCTCACAAAGGATGTGAATCTGTCCAGAAATCCTTTTTGGACAGATGCGTGAAAGATCTAAACAACTGCATATGGCTTGCCAGTGAATATCATATCTTGCACTCACATGTATGCACATGCAAACCCCAGCCTATACTTACATAAACACTATAGTGTATAAATGCTCCAGTTGGGGTTGATTATGGACACATGCTCTGCCAGGCATTTCTTTCTCTCTGTGAATCCATCACAGCGCAACCATCCCTGTCTTCATCACAGTTCCATTACAGCACAATACGCTGTCTAAATTGATTAACTGTGATCGTACTGACATAATAAATATCCAACGCGCTGTCACCTCTTATTGCTGCTCCAAGAGTCTTTGCAGCTTCAGAAACACATGCGTGCTCTCCTGCGCAACATCTAGTATATCCTTGTTAACTTCTCTTGAACATAACAGATAGCAGATATTTCACAATTTTGATATTTTCTTTTTAGATTCTCTTCTGGCTCAACACAGAAATCATATTTTGGGCATAATTATTTCTTAGATTCAGTTTTGATTCATCTAAGCTGACAAGTTGTCGGTTGAGACACAGTTGAGACACTGCCCTCTTGTGTATATTTATCCACTCTTTTCAGATCTACGTATTTAATGTAGCACTTGGACATCCATCAGGTGAGCGTTATGCTTGCAGAAGAGTAGAGGAACTGAGTGAGAACAGTTGACAACCTTCCATGTACAACAACCAGAAAAAAAACAAAAAACGGAGGCTAGTGACTGGCAACTGTGTGTCAGAATTTCCGCAAGGCACAGAAAACGACTGAGTGCATTACACTGTGGTACACTGCTGAGGCATTCAGCACATGCCAGTGAAAACCACCATCTCTCGCCCACCCAACAGAATAGGAATTACGTTGCATTAAAACAAATAACCTCAGCACCATGAAACGGCGCAAGTCATTATTTTGGTTTCCGTTTGGTGATTAATGAGTTATACGGTCAACAAGGAAAGTAAATCTGAAATTGTGGCAGTCTTCCCCGCCTCTCTCCGCCTGTCCTATCCATAAATCAAATTCCCCTCTCATCGACTTTCTTCCACTATGTGCACCGATAGTATGGACATCGGAATATCTGTTGCATCTCTTGTCTGGGTTGTAGTAGGTGTAGTTGCTCATAGAGTTGGCAGTCATTGTAAATTGTCCTATGATGACCATCGGCAAGCTGTAGGCTAAAAGACTGCTATCAGGATGCTATCAGTGTTCGACATTCATACTGGGAAAGGCCATCTTGGAAGATGAAGAGATGTCAAGTTTCCACACTGTCAGAAGCCTCAGTAGCCTCAGACCAGGCTGGCAGAGAACACCGCATTTTGAGAAAGTGGCTATTACACCGCGTTCTCGTCATCATCCGATTTATGTTTTGGAAGCTCCCACTTCAGGGGTTGTGTTAGATGTACAAAAATCCAGTTGTATTCAAGATCAGAGCTTCGGAACTTGGCAGCAGAAATGTTGTCATTAGCTTCTTAAGCTGCTGTCAACTAGGCTAGTTTAGCCAACAAGCACAGGTTTTTCACTGTTTTTTTTTTTTTTTTTTAATGTTTGAAATGACACAGTTGGGGCAATTTGTGTTACATCTAGAATCCCAATTTACCCAACTTTATGACTTGATAGGTGTTCATGTGCATTTGTTGCTGGGAAACTGGAATATACGATGTACGATAAACTTCATGAACACCACATCGCATGAACTCTCCACCGAGGTACCACCCACAGCTGAATGCAAAAAGGTTCATGCCTCTTTACTGTTAAAAGTCATTTTGGCAAATGTAGGAAATCGCTTACTGAAGTAAAAGTAGAGGAGGTATGCAAAATGGTAAATTACAGCACTTTATCACAACACAACCCCCGGAATGCACTGAACTTCACAAACTGATGACGCATGCAGCCAGCATCTGAGGTTACCTTTTTTTTCCCCTTTAAGCAGGTGTTCAGCTTGCCCTTTGTGTCGTAAGCTGATGTCATTAATCTGTTATAGTGTTTGAAATTTTTGTTTATTTCTTCAGCTGAAGTCACGGTGAAAAGAGGCCATTATTTTGGATTATGATATGGAATTAAGCCATGAATCAGCTCTATGAATTGATTAATGTTCCTTTTTGTGTCCTACGCATAATATTTTAACTCTGACTGGGCATCTTCAGCAAGGATAGCTCACTCTATTATGATAGATAAATCTATCAAACATTACAATATTTGGACTGGTGTGTATAACTTATAACTCAACATGATTGCAGATTATAAATTATTTCCTTGAAGCAATTTTTAATTCTCTAATTCTGTTATTGTAAAACCAAGACTCCCTCAACTTGAAAGCCCCTCAGGTCACTGTCATTGAAAATCTTTGTATTCACTTCTTTAGCTCAAAAAGAAAGGCACTGTTCTTCGCCGTGTCCTCATGTGCAACATCCTCTTATCTGCCCAGTGACAGCTTAGTATTATCAGGAGCCATGCAGACGAGAGGGGCTCTGATCTGATCACGTTCATTTCACTAAATGGGGTCTTGTGGCTCTACCATGTGCTTCCCAAACCTGTGGTCTGTGTATTCATTTCCATAGACTGATGAGTCATATAGGGCTACAGGATGGCCAGTGTAAACATTGTTCGAAGGAAGACTGTTACTCAGTTCCTTGCCAAGAACTTACAGTGTTCAAAGGCATAACTGAAAAAGTGTGGTTTTTCTGAAAAACTCAGTGGAGAAAGTCTGGAAACCAAAGGGCAATGGTTTCATCTGCACGATGGCTCTTTGAAGACGAGTGAACCAATGACTGGGGATTCATGCAGGCTTTGCTGTAAAGAAGCCCAATCAAAAGACCATTTAATAAGACCCTGAAGCAAACACGATCATCGCGGTAAATAATCTTGTACTTGTGGTTTGCTGGACCACTTTCCAGTTGATGAACTTGGCAGGGTTAAACTAAGAGCGTGGGAGCGCTGCTCTGTCCCTGGTGGCTTTCTATGTGGTCAGGAGAAGAAAGGGAGGGAGAACTGACTGAGGATTTTTCACCGCTGTAGCAGCACACATGCCGAAGTCCCATCGGTGACTCATTGCGCTGGCTCTGCATCTTTCCACAAGAGTCATATAAGTCGGGGGCCTGTAATGACTTTCACATAGAGTAACAGAGCTGTAAATACACTCCCACTTCTCTGCAGCTCCTGAGTCACAGTGGAAACAGCCTACAGATTGGCCTGTTCCCTCTCCCAGTGTCTCCTTTGCCTCCTTTGGACCAAAAGAGGAAAATTGTAGCACTACAAGCGCACTTGTCAGCCACTGTCCACTCATGCGTGGGCTAAATGCTGAGCATGCAGCCCGCAAGTCTCCCCAGGCTGGTGAATGTGGCCTCCTGCCAAGGTAAACACCTAACAAGGAAGGAAAAGGAGATGTGAAGAATAGAAGCAGCAGAGGTGACTTGACTC
>OMLF01048565.1:0-20359 GCA_900302615.1 Holocentrus rufus | reverse complement strand
CAGTTAGTAAAGTTGCATTATAGCATGGAGGAGGTCTTGCGCCTCCTTAGCACATTTCCTTCACCTAGGGCAAAGCTGATAAGCAAGGGTCCGATTGGCTTTGACAAGAGTCGACTCTTTAAACCTCTCCACCTCGGCCTCTGCGGACGGCAGAGACCTGATCCTCCATGCATTGGCCTCCCCCTCTGTGGAAATGTTTAGTCTGTGAAGATTCAGCAATGAGCAATATATGACCTAATCTTGTTTGCTTTTTTTGTGTTTTTGTTTTTTTTTTTTTTTGCACATTGAGAGATTTTCTTTTTTTTTTTCATACATGATACAATGTGAGGCGCAAAATGGATATGCGCACATATTGGAAGCATAATGTTGCTGAGGACATGCAAGTTGTTGAGTATACAGCAGAGCAAAAAAGCGATGTTTCCCCAGTGTCATTGTCTAGTCTTCATCTTCTCGAAAAACATCATCTGTCACTCTGATTTGCATCTTCAAGCACGTGACTCTTTCTTGGAGTGTGGCTTATTTCCCAGCAGGGCATCAATCTCGGTAATGGTCTGAGGGGTCATTTGGGACAGAATCTGCAAGGAGAAGAATGGGACTGGCATCAGTTTACAACTTGGGCAAATGTGATTTGTTGTTCCTTTGCCAGTTTCCCGACTTTGTGTTGCACTTCAGGTAGCATATCTATCCGTTTAATGAATTGTGGCTGAGTGTGTGAGGCAGAATGGAGTCGTGAGTGATGCGGTGGCAAAGGAAAAATAGCTACCCGGAGGGCACCCAGGTTCTCCACTAGTTGATCAGTGTTGGAAACGCCAAGCAGCACTGAGCTGACTCCCTCGCTGCGCAGACACCAGGCTGGAGGGCGAGAGAGAGAGAGAGGGAGAGAGAGAGAGTTGTGTCATCAGTGGCAACATCAGCCACAATTATCAGTGATAACCAAAAAATGTGGAAAAATGGGAGTTGTAAAGGCTTCGGCGTGACACTGATGACACACTACAGGCTGCTCTAAAATTCAAGAACTCCATGCTGTGACAGTGTAATCGTGTAATAAATGGAACAGTCAGTTTTAATATAGGAAAAAAAAGCTCAGATGTATTTGTCATTCATTGCTGCATTCGCTAACTCGCTCTCATATAGCATTTGTGTAAGCAATCGAAGAAAACCTCATTCTTCCAGACCTCCGAGCCAGGATCCATTAAGTCTGTCTGAGGAATTCTGATCTACAGTCAGTTAACCACATGAGGTTATACGGTCTTGTTTGCCCAGATTTCTCAAACATTTGCACTTATTTGGACATAAATTTGGATTTTTCCATGTTGATCGAATCAGTTAAAATCACCGCAGTTACATTTACATTTAGGCATTTGGCAGACTTTAAAAAATGAAAATGAAATGAGCTTGTGCAATTACAGTAGGCTGGTATGTGTGTGTCCTGGGAGTTGGACTGTTTAGTTGAGTAACTGACTAAACTGATTGTGCACAATTATGCAGGTGCATAAGAAATGTGTATTTGTGAAGCATAGGATACTGAGTCATGCTGTCCTTCTTTGTTCAGTATTTATCATTCAAGGCATATTTCAGTGGTGTGTGTGCAATAGCAGAACTATTCATCTTGAATCAATAGTTCTGCAATCTCACCACTGATACCATATACCATATACATGAGCGTGCTTTTGTCTGTTAATCTAACTGGAATCCAACATTTCATTCTGTCATTTGATCTCAATGTCACCCTGCACACAGACACACAGACGTGCTAGATGTCTGGTCATACCAATGGCTAGCTGTGCAGCGGTGCAGCCCAGTCGATCTGCCAGTAGATGGAGCTCCTTGATTTTAGCGAGCTGCCTGCGTCCCTCTTCACTGTTCACTCGCTCCTTCAGCCACTGGTATCCCTTCACCAAGAGCAAAATGGAGACAGTTGATGACAATTCAACACAGCTCTGACTACAGAGTGGAGAGTGGCTGTGAGTGTGATGAGCAGAGAAATACCTGAGAAGGACTCATCAACTGACCTTCATGGCTGCTCTGGAGCAGTCAGGTACGCCGTCGCTGTACTTCCCTGTGATTAGTCCACAAGCGAGTGGAGACCAGGTCATTGCTCCAACACCTAAGACATGAAAAACAATTAACTGGAAGGCTAGAAGCATCTCAGTGTATCTCAGCATCTCTGAACACACCGCTCACACATGTACAGCAAACTGTTTTAGCCCACAATGACAACAACTATAAGCCATCTCCATTTTTACTAGTAAAAACTCCAACTGGAGATATTTCATGACATTTACAAATAGAATTTCTAATTCAAGATATCTACGATGCAATTTTTACCGGTCATAATACCAGGTTTACATATACACAAGTCATAATTCCAGGGCGACATATCCATAATGTAATTCTGTCAAGTCATAAGTCACTATTGACTTACATGTAATCTCATTTTCTCTTCTCTACAATTACATTTTTACTAGTAAAAATGGTAATTCCTGATATTAATAGCCATATTCTGACTAGTTGTTATTATATTTCCAGATATTATATATTGTCTAGTCAGAACTGAATTTTAGATATGTACAAATATTTTAGAGATTTGAAACTAGACAAATCTTTAATGGTTTTTACAAGTAGTCATAACTAATCAGAAATACCTAAAATTAGTGTTTTGACTAGTCAAAATTCAATTACAAGTCAAGTATCTGGACCTGGAATTTTTACTCATCAAAACAGTGCTGATACCTGGAATTAACATTCAAATCAAATAAACTGATTGTATGTAACTGCTGTTGCCTTCTTAGCCAGGCATTTGTTGTTGTAAAAGATATTTAGAATCTTAGTGGAACTAACTGGATTAACTGAACGTTCAATAAAAAAAATCGATGTTTAGAGCTGCGAGAGTGTGGACATCTGACCTATCTTGTGGTAGAGCTCAGGAAGCTGCACCTCCACCTTGTCCCTCTGGAAGTAGTGATACTCGGCCTGCTCACACACAGGCGGGATCAGGTTGAACTGGCGCGCCACTGAGTACGCCTCCTGTCGACAAAGAGACAATGAGAGAAAACGGCGTGGTCACTGGTCAGCCTTTGTGCTGTAAGCTCACGGTATCAAAATTGTTGAAACTATAAACGGGGGATCGGCGCCCACCATTATCTCCATAGCACTCCAGCGCGAGGTTCCCCAGTACATGGCCATACCCTGGTTTATTACAAACGTCATGGCCCGTACAATCTCTGCAAATTACACAAGAGCAGAAAATCACATCAATTGAGCTGAAATTCATCCCTTTAATGTTGTTTCACACACACATATGCACCATAGCAAAGTAAAACTGTGTGATTACTGCAGTGCATGAGGTTATCAACTAATCATGCAGAAAACAAAAATAATAGTTCTATAAATTGCTGTAACTGACCTTCCATGGGACTGTTGACATCATTTCTGTTGGCAAAAACGATGTCCACGTAGTCTAGCTGGAGTCTCGACAGGGATCCCCTCAAACCTATCATTGAGAATTATCAGTCATTATCCTCATCATCGACTTCAATTATCAATCAACATCATTAATCAACTTTTTGACTCCCCTGCTCATCATATCATTATAATCACTTAACCAGGGGTGCATGACGTGCGAGAGTAGAACGTAAAAAAGACCCTTCTCTTGGTTTCAGTTTTGAGTCAGTGTGATGGGAGTCTATGGGAAAAAGAGCACCTGGATAATATGGTTACCTTATAGATTACCAAGAAATCATAAATGTTGCACACAGTGTTGCATTCATGAGAAGTGGGAACTGGGAATTTTGTGACTTCTCAGTAAGAAAAATTCACATAAACGGCCCTCAAAACCTGTAATTCCTAGACAGAAACTCAGACTTTCTCAGCTCCAATTTGTCTAAGGTGAAATTCTGTGTTTGCCAATGATTCCTAGATATCGTCAAGCAGTCTTAAAAAAAAAAGTTCTTCTGATCTCAAAAGATAACTATATCTTTATATTTTGTTGTTATGCTCTAAAGACTACAAATTGTGGGCTACAAATATTACATTTTTGAGACATTAACCATCTTGAGTTATAGCAGACTGTGCCGCCCAGTATATTTTCTCACTGGACTTTTCTTTAAAAATTTGTATAATGTATAACTGAGTGTTTTCAATGTTTCATCCAAGAAGTGGTAGTCAAGTGTATTTTGAAACACACAAAACCAAGTGGATAAGCCTGATCTCTGGTATTGTTAGCCAATATAAACAAGATTATTTAACAGGGACTTTAGCATTTGCCCAATGTTCAACGTCTGCTGTCGGCCCTCTTCTCGACTGTCTGCACGTCAGCACGTAGCTTTAGAGGGTAAAGTAAAAACTGAAGTGAAATGTGACGCCCAGGTCTGACCGCATGTCCCTGCAATCCGTGCAAATCTTGAGAGCAGCGCTCGGTTCGCTCATTGTGCAACGTCCTCACATCAAAAGACTCCTGACAATGACGGTCAAACCTCCCATTCATCTGCACCGCAAATGGTCACCTCAAGGCAATCATACTTACATAGAAAAAAGTAAAATAAAACTAAATATATAACCACATAAAGCCCAATTACCTCTGAGCTTCCATTACAGAACTTTTTGGGATGTGATTCAGTGTCTGAAAACATTTTTACTCCTTGTCAGGAAAAATCCGACGTGCACCCTGAGTTTCTCCTCCTGGGATTTCCTCCTGTGACCTCTTGTACCTTTGTCCTCCCTCACCTCACCAGGTTCCAATTAACTACGGCTCAACGCCACTTTCTACTCAATACACACCCTACCTCATCAGTTTCCATTCATTATTTCCGCCCTGTGACTCGTTCTCACATTTTGTAAAATCTAATTCACCTGAGTGACTGTAGTGTGATCTCCTACCAGTGAATAGACTGTATTAATATCCAGCTTCAGACTATATTAATATCCTCAGACATAGTGGCTCACAGTTCAGAGGTAAATGCTTGATGAGCGCTCATTTGAGGATTTTCTTTAGCTGTTATGAAATCCAATCATTTCTAACTATTTATTTCCCGCAGCTGCTCTTTTCAGATGAACATAATCAGTAATTTGGTATTTGAAAACAACTTTTTACAGCATTTTGTAACCAAATAAACAGCCACAATATATGAAAAGTTTCATTCCAAAATGAGATATCCACCCTAATAAAATGGCATCAAGTCTCTCATATTGACTGCTGGCATGAGAGTTAAAAACATAGTGAACAAGTAGTTTGGAATAATCTCAAGACATTTCCTTATCGATGATCAATTACCTGACAATTTATTCTTCCAAATGATCAGGTACAGATGTCTTCCAAGGATTTTCATTTAGCTCAACATTGTTTAATTAGGGCGCAACAAATCCCTGATGACTTGAATCATATTTCCCACAATTTAGTTTTTAGTTTAGATTTAATTTCAAATTCAGTTTCTTACAGATTGTATCAATTTAAATTAAAAGTGAATTAGAATTTAGCTAAAATTTACAATACATTTATAAATCTGATGAGATAAATGGTCAACATTTTGATTTTTTGACTTTTTGATCAGATTTGAGCTATAAAGTTACATTGTGCAAGCATACAGTGTGCTTGTGGCCGCAAGGCAACTCTGATGTACATAAATACACTTTCACTTTGAATCACAGCGCTGGGCCTAAAGCTTAAGTGTTCTGACCACAACCCTCCATTCGACTCACTTCCCATACAACTGGTTCACTCTGACTTACCCTCAATAATGTGTTTTCGGGAGAGTCCTCTCTCTGTCTCAGCTCTGTGGGGTGAAAAAAAAAAACAGTTTATTGACGTTGCCAATGAAATGATGCAATAACAAATGAAATGGGGAAAAAATACCAATAGTCTGTTGTATTGCTGTACTTACTGGCCTCCCCAGTAGATCTTAGTTGTGACGACATAACTTGAACGCCTGGTAAAGAAATGAGAGCAGGGTTAGGGAGCACAGGAATTTATGTACTTCTATGGGTCATCTTATGAAAATTTATGGAATTTACCACAGAAAACAAAACAATGATTAGAATAGCAAAAAGCCATGTTTCATGTGCACAGATCATTTCTCTACATTCAAATAAAATACAGCCTTCATAGAGCAACACAACCATTTGATTAACTTGAACTTTGACTTCTCTGCTACAGGCGACATAAAAAATTGACTTTTTGATGTTCTCATATCAACCAAACTATATGCATGTTTCATTTTCACAGAGTTTCCAACATAACACAACCATACACACTTTGTCTCATTAGTATTTAGGCTCTGGTTATATTCGCTGCTACATTTCAACATTACATTTTGTCCATCTCTTTTCAGCAGTATCACAAGCTTACAAATGGCTGTATTTGCATATATTTAACTATTTATGAAATTACAGGAGGTAGTGACAGACCACATATATTTAATTTAATGTCTTACATTTATATATTTATTTATATGCTTTTCACCAGAATAAAAATATCTGGGGGGATTCCCGTACAAATGAACATTACTGGGCAAGTCAACCATGTGGTTTTGCAATCTGGGAATTTAAATTCAAATCATCACACTTTAATCTTTTTATAGTCTTCTGAAGCCAAGGCTCCCTATGTGTTTGAAAAATATTTCTCTTGAGGTAATACAATAGTATGCCTGTTCCAAGGGCAGTGAACGCATATTAAAATCCAACCGATGCCTTTCAGCAAGGAAAGGGCTCGGTAGAGTAAGTAAAGCTTACAAGGAAATATTCATGATCTAACAGGGTCCGACAGCTGTGCACATGCATGTGAGTGAGGTTAGAAAAAATAAGTAATATCACCTCCATCCTTTTTTCTTGATAATGTTGCCTAGGGTGATTTCCGCTCTGTGGAGAAATACAACATGGTATGTGATTGCTTGACGTTGGCTTCACATCATTGCATTACAATATTAATGTATACAGGGGGGAAATCTATCAACATGTAATAGCATGTTAATGAAACGTTGACATGTTTGAGATGCAAGAAAAATTAATCATTTTCCCCCCAAGGAAAAGTTTCATCAGAGCTTCAGAAAAATCAAATTTGGAAGTTGATGAGTTCAACAGATTTAAAAAATGTTTTGGAGGAAGGGAAACAAAAAGGACTTGACTCGGTGAAGTTTGGGGCAGAACGCGTCGACTGACCTGCCGGAGGCGTACACCTCTGCCGTGTCAAACAGGTTCACTCCGTTCTCATACGCTATGGTCATCAGGTTCTCGGCCATCTGGGGGAACACACAGATTGAAACTGAGGCAGGCAGGCGATAGATAAATTTCGATTATCCGTCGGCCGGCTGTGAAGGACGCCACGCAGGGAGGACGGCCGATTTTCATGAAGCCGCTGTGGTTTCTTGGTAACAGATATGTGTGATTTCTGAAGATCGATTTTACTGAAAATGGAAAGATTTGCGAGTCCCACTGCCAAGTGTTAAGTTAGCAGTGGGAACGCAGAACAGATTCCAGTACAGGCTGACCAATATATCAACTGATTGATATTATCATCTGATCTTGGCTCATCAGAGATATATTGGTATGGGTGTACATGTCAGCAGAAAACCAAAAACGACAGTACATAGCAATTGCAGTAAAAAAGGACTTGAGTAGAGTAGTGCATCCTGGCTGAACTAATGGTTGTGTGAATTGGTTGAGAAGATTATTTTTCTGTGTAATATATCAAGCTTCTATTGCATGTCTTTATTACCAAATTTGAATTCCTTGTGACAATTGTGGGTTTTCATGTAGAAAAAAATATCAGCCAATATATCATTATCAGAAGTTTTTATTCCCTGTTATTTGTATCGATATCGACCCCAAAAGCCCTCCATCAGTCGGGCTGTGGGCTACAGGATTGATTCTTCATATAAACAGAAAACCATCAGAGCTCTCACCTCATCAGAGATCTGTGATCCAAATGTCACCCAGGTGCCTGGACGAGAACAGAGACAGAGGTGTTCGTTTAACTCTGATGGCTCGAGAGAGGAATGGATGTTGTTCAGAGTGTGAACCAACTCACCTAAACCCAAGCAGGAAACACGCAGGCCTGACTTCCCCAGGTTCCTGGGAGAAAAAAAAAGGGAGGGTGGGAGGAGAGAAGAAAACAGTCCATGTATGAAAAAGACCGTCATACCCATTTGAAGTTTGTTTTGCATTATCGACCTTTTGCATGTAAAGTGTAGACACAAAATGCCTGCTTTTTGTACAAGTTTTAGGTTCAAGTGATATGCAAAAAGTGAAAAAAAAAATCCTGAATAATTGCAAGACTTTGTTATTCGCTCTCTAATCCTGCTACTTGAAAGTCTTTCAGGCTTGTGGTAAAATTAACCTCATCACTGGGTTTGTCATTACAAATGCATGTTGCCCGGCCAAGCTTTGTTCAAACCCACAGAACTTTATTTGAAATTCTAGTGGTTTCCAAAGACACCGAATATGTCATGCTGAATTACAGGAAAATGTCTATAAAATGATGCACAAGACATCTAGATATTTTCTATTTGATGTAATGATGCCATAAAGCAATGGCATCTGGGATTTGATTATTTCACAGAGTGATGTGGCTTCAGTGAAGCGCTGCAACCAGCAGACAGAATATGGATGTGACATATTCGCACAATGTGGAAAATAATCTTTTATCTAACTTTGAAGCGACTTAAGGGGACATTTAAGGGAAAATCAGAGTGCCAAGGCGTTAAAGGGGCACGATGCAAAATTGCTGAGGGTTAATTTAACTGAAGATTGATGGCTGAGTCTACATGGTCGTCATTACCAGCCTGACTTGCTGATAATTGTGTTCCATGTTGTTGTTTGTTGTTTTTTGTCAATTGAGTCTTAACGACCTTTACTCCAATCAACCCTCAATTTTGCATAGCATGCCATATTTTGCATTATCAACTTTTGCACGTGACATATGGACCCAAAACGCCTCCTTTTTTTGTACATGATGTTCAAATGATGTGCAAAGAGCAAAAAATCATAAATAACGGTAAGACTTTGTTATTCCCTCTCCAGTCCTGCTAAGTGAGTCTTTCTGGCTTGTGATAAAATTACAAGCATCTAATTATTGTCGAACATCTGACCTTTTACCCTTGGTGCAATAACAGGCTCAGTGTAATACACTGAGAGAAATAACTGCAGGGGATAAAGCCCAGGTCAAACGCAGTTCAGGCAAAAGCACTGAGCCTTTGGTCCGGGAGGTAAATGGGTCCAAACCGGTCCATAAGGTAAAGGGGAGTCCCTTGCTGAACACGCCACATCTGATTATCCAGACAGCTGAATTTTGAAGGGCACAGACAGGAGAGCGGAGGGAGCTGCAGTTGTGGCCGTAGCAGCATATACAGCTGAAAATTATCTGGGCTTCATGCTTGCTCTCCTCCTCCATGTGTGCTCTCCTCCATTCTAATTAGACAGGGAGCCAGCTGGAGAGACAGCAGAACTGCAGTGGAACTCGTTGCTTGCCGTCTTTTCATCTCCAGCGCCTCGCCTCGCCCCTCTGCTTGTCTGCCTGCCTGTGTCCGCCACAAATAGCCAAATGCAAAAAGACAGACTGTCAGAGCATTTAGACTCAGGCAGACAAGTCCTGCCTTTATTTCCTCTGTTCTATTTTTATTGCCTGACCTTAGACTATTTTTAGATTCCTATATATGGGAGCGTTTGTGTACCATTGTTCATGTATAAGCTGCGCGGGGGCGTCAGTGTCCATGTGTGTGCTGCGTGAGGGCGTCAAACGCATATCGGCTGTGTCATTACTTAATACACTGTCAAAATAGCACACAGGTAGTAGGTCAAGAATGTTATATAGATGTGCTGTCGGGAAAAAAATAATAAAAAGAAAGCGTCAGTGGGTATGGTGTTGTTGATTCCTTGTACAATGCTCTGGCTCTTTTACACCATTTGTCAGAAAATGACAGCTCTGTCTGCTTTGAGAGAAACACCCTGACATTTGCTGCTTTGAACACGGGGAGTAAATATAAATGAGGCACATGTGGAAGAAAAAAAAAACACTTCATAGACTTTAGAGGTTTGTAAAGCTATTTTTAAGTCAGTTATTTTTATATTATTTTCGGTTATTTTCTTGGCGGTTTTGTGACACGTTTCAAGTTGCACCCTTTGTTTACAGCATCATTTCAACCTCAATACAGGGATGTTAGGGGGGGAAATGATCAGTCTAAATGCTTTGACGACATAGGAGCAGTAAGAACAGCCCAGATATATTGTCTGGCTGAAGTAAAAATAACAGTTTTTGGCTTCGCATCTATAACAGAAGGCCTGAAACTGAACAAAAATAGCAGCATTTAGGCTCAACATCGTCTGCCAGATAACTACTGAGACCAGAAGGTACAATATCTCCTTTCTGCACGCTATAAATTAAGGGAGTGCAAATGAATGATTGAGCACATTTCTCTGCCTCCCAGTTTTCAGTCTTGAACTGGTTCCCGTTTTGCTGAAAAGGATTTTTTTTTTTTCCACACTGACAATCTATGCTGCGGCTACATGAGGAGGAGAGCTGAGGCAAAACAGGTGGGGTCCACTGTGTGTGTGTGTATGTGTGTTTTCTTCCCATTCGCTCACTTCAAGCATATGTATTTAATAGTTAATGCTCAGAATGGGCCTGAGTTTATCTTTTCAAGCTGGTTTAATTCATTATCACTATGATGTTGCATAATAACAAGCCTGTTGTTTGGCCTGATGCACGCCTGCAGTGGTAATACGCTGCGAGTGAACACCTTTTCCCACAAAACAAAGCCCGGCGCAAACTCTGAGCACACCGTGTTCACCGAAAAAGAGTAGACAGTCCGTCCTGTTTCCATATTTTGCTTTTCACATAGTACAGTTGAAGAAAAACAGAAAGACGAGGTGTGAGAAATGCAACAGCAAAAATATGAGTCAGTATTAGCAGTAACGCCTTACATCCAGCCACAACAGTAACCACAAGAATATTTCTATTTCAATATGCTTACTCACAGCACACAAATAAAGGCCGACGGAGACCCGTATCAATGGTGTTCACGCGTTCAGGGCTACCGAGAGTCCAGGAAGTAAGAATATAAGCCGCTTAATGACGGAAAGAAATGAGCAACCGTGCGTTCGTGTGTGAATCTGTGAATCCTGTGCCGTATACAATATCCATTTTTTTTGTTTCTGGGCAATTGAGAATGTCACTGTTTCTGTGTGTGACAACTGGCCGCCCCCTCCCATACTCGCAACTCCACCGTTCTCTGCAGTGCTGCAGTCTGCTAAATTACTATCAGTGAGTCTGGAGACGTCTGGAGAGACACATGCTGTCTCTTTCCTCTCACTATCTCCCTCATGACACGCTCACGCGCGCACACACACGCATGCACACACACACGCCCCTGGACATTGTGATGTTCATGTGCGGCCTATATTTCAATTGACAATGGATTTGCACGGATATTATGTGCAAACAGGCGGGCCGTGCGCTGTGCATACATGTCAGTAGGCTGGTCGACACTTTCACGTGAATATTCACGCTTGATGGGAATCATACTCACAAATAGACACAGATCTACATACGGTCATGCATGAATGCACTCATGAGCAGGGCACACAGAAACACAGATGCTTTTCTGTACCCTTTGTAAGTAGGGCTTCCTGTGTTTTCTCCTCTATTTTTTTTTTTCTCTTGCCATAAATCATGAAGCCCGAGCGAGGTGATTACAGGGACTTGACTGTTCTATACATCATTAATGGGGGAGAGAGAAAAGGCGCACGGTTGCCCCGTCACGGTGTAGTCAGCATTTTAACCCGTGCTGACATTTACAGTTCGATTTCACCTGAGACAGGAGGAAGACTCCATATACAGATGGTTATGTGCAAATGATGGGCTTTTTTCATATACAGGTGCCATAAAATGCCACACACATGCTGAGCGGGCTTTTCTCTGGAGGGAGATATAAATAAAACGCACGCATGCATATGTGTGTGCGTGTGTGTGTGTTATCTGAACAATGAAATGTGGGAAAATGGTGGACTGTCTGCTGTCTTTTAATTAAAACTGTATGCGTAAAGTTTGGGCTTTAACCTTGTTGGAAAAGTGTCCAGTAGAATTAAAAAACTATTCTTCTTGCCACATTTATCACCCATGCATTATAGGCTTATTATCTGGCAGCCTTTTCTTGCAATATAATGATGACAATGACCTATTATTAAAGCAGTTTGGAAAGTAGGCCTGTCCTAATTGTAAAACATTAACGATTTGAACTGAACAAATGGAAGGAAAAAAAAAACACACACAGACAGACACGCCACACACACACACACACACTCCCTCTCTCGCTCTACTCAATTCCAGTCCTTCAATTTTGCATGTCAACGGCTGACATTTTTAACATTTATTAGTGGTCGTGACTTTCCCCATGAACCAAAATTGCACATAATGAAGCGGCACAATCCAGAGATCATGTGACTTGATTCGTGAACCCTCTTCAAATTCATGAAGATGGAATAAATTGCATTAAAACATGAGGCCTCTTGCATAAACGGTGCATACACACCATAAAATGTTTATATATCCTAACATGTAAAGTGTGGGAATTCTTAAAAACTTGACATGGGAATATATATCTTACTGCTTATTCTCTACAATGAGCTTTGAAGAGGATTTGGGTGTTGAATATGGCAACACTGGATGCTAACAGTGAAATAGTATAAAAATGGTTATTACATCTGTCTTCTCACTTTATTACAGGCCTCATTACATGGTAAGATGGTTGGCTTCCATCTTATGAGGCTTGGTATCTGTCTTTATTTAACTTTGAAATCAACCAGTAAGGCATGAAACCGAATATGACACTGAATTGTCACTCTTCTGGTCCGCTGCCTTATATAGTAAACACAGACTTTGACAGCTGCATGTATTTGAGATGACTTAATGCAGTTGCTCAGATGTCCTTCTGCCATGCTGTCCCTGGGTTTACTTGCCTCTTGGTCCCTCTGCTAAAACTGCAAGAAGCACAACACGGAGCGAAGCAGTGAACTGCTCCACCACAGTGAATTAAGCCCGATCATTTGTGGCAATTCTAAAATTGCCTTCACAGGCCATTTCCAGGCTTCACAAAGGCAAATAAGACACTATTAAGACCGATAAGTAAGACCAATTTAAAAACCAAATAAGCTGGCAGACGAGCCTGTTTCTGATTGAATATAGCTGATGAAATTATAAATGGGCCGTATAAGAGAAAGAGCAGCAGGACATTGAATGTTAAGACAAATGAAGTCCAATTGTGTGTGTAAAAACAGATGTGGTCACATGAAACATGGCTGAATTTTACATTAATCCTGTTCTCTATTATTCCAGTCCCATGGGTCAAACCTAAGCCAAACAACTGGAAGTTATGTAATGAAGTAAATAAAATAAAAACGACACTACTGTGGCTCCCAATTTGAGGCATTTACCTCATTTTGTATGCCTTACTCTCCAGCTGTGTTTTAACTAATATCATCAAATGTAAAGAATCTTTCATTACCACTATCTAGTTTTATATTTTTGCATAAAAATCCATCTTAATTTAAACAAAAGCCTGCATAGCACAGTGAAAAAACAATACCTCTAGTTAATGCATTTAAGACATTTTAACATTTTTAGACACCAGAGGAATTTAGATTCCTTCTTTTCAGGCTATAACTGACTTTTTTTAGGATCTGCATATTCACTGTTTTATTATGCCGCATTATACTCTCACGTAATGTCATGCAATGACTACTCAGGCACCGCTGGAAGAC
Source organism: Holocentrus rufus (assembly GCA_900302615.1). Taxonomy (NCBI): domain Eukaryota; kingdom Metazoa; phylum Chordata; class Actinopteri; order Holocentriformes; family Holocentridae; genus Holocentrus; species Holocentrus rufus. The sequence continues at coordinate 6,613 of OMLF01048565.1, read as the reverse complement.
AATATCAGACTTTGACTTTGACGAGTCAGTCTGTTTAGAGGTCATGATGCAAATTTCCTGGCCCTGACGATGATTTGTGCAGCTCAAAAGTACTCTGCTAAATACTGCTGCCATCCCTTCTTACCACTTGACAAATATTGACAAATGGAAGCCTCATCAAATAACTGCGGCCTATCACTCGCTTCACATTCGGCAAAGATTAAGTTATCTGCTTTATCTCTATGTACTTTTCTAATTTCTTGGCATGACTGGATGAGCTGCATGAGTAATTATATGCTTAATGGGAGAATATGGGAAGTTTCAAAAACCATTTAAGGAGTTGATGTGATGTGCATATTTAGCTCATCCATAGGGCTGCATAAATAGTGGTTTACTGTATAATCCAATATTTCATTTCCATGGTTTATAATCATAAATCCACAATATGCAAGCATTTAATTTAAAATACCCACTGTACCGAGCACTCACATTAATTCATGCTGGTATATGGCAGGAGAAACAAGTAGACAAACGGTTGTGGATTAACAGCTGAAAACGGATCAGAGTTTATCATTTGGATACATGTTGGTACAGAAATTGTCGCTGTACCTTAAAGTAATATGACTTATCTGTTAAGTCACCTCAACAATCATACAAAATGCAGTTAAGTGCATGTTGAAGGCCAAGGTCATTGCAGCATCCTGTCCTCCTCTTCTCCCCACAACACAAACATCTCTGATGTTAACCCTGTGCAGCGAGTCTCCTGCATCCGCTTGAAAATTCACTGAGATCATTAATTGTGATTGATAATTATGATCACAGTCAAATAACTGAGAGTGACTGAGCATGCTGAGCCATCCTCATGAAGCCTCTACCCATTCACATACATTCAAATCCACCGAAATCTGTGACTTTTAACAAGCTACATGGTGCACACATGGTTTCATAAAAAGGGAGTAAAATATGTATATGTGTTTCTTTTTGCATATGCAGCTTTGCAATGGTGATTATACAGAATGTTTTGTACATGAGGCAATTAGTCTGATAGAAAATCATATTATTGGAATAAATAGACTTGGACTAAATTAACAAACACAAGTTATGGATGCTTATGGCCAGATTTCACATTAGTGAACTCTTTTAAAAATCGGTTGAAGCAGAAAGAGTTTAATGACTTTCTTCCACACATCCCACAGTCTAGACGTAGTACTGTGAGAGTGGTTCGAGTTGGACTGCATTAAAGGGCGAATAAGTATGATTTTTACAGCCAGATAGCATAAAAAGACCATATTATGTCTGTGGGTGTTGAATAGGGTTGTTGGCCAATACCAGCGACTCAACATATCAGGCTTTCAAAACTCACTGTTCGACCCATCCTCCCCCTCCCCAGCCACTGGAGCTTCAAGACATTTCCAGTCCCAATGCAAAGGTCAATACTCCTCGCTCTCAAGCCCAAAAGCATCTGAAAAAAGCAGCAGCGTAATTACAGTACTCTCCTTTGTGACATATTACCTCTGGTCACTTACTTCCTATTTACTACCTACTCACTGTACTTAATAATAGCTCTCTGACTAATGTAAGCTGTACACTGAATGTACCCATGTTTCAAATTTGTGAAACTTCATGAAAATTCATGATAATGGAATGAGGTTTTACTTTGCTTTTAACTTGAGTGTGTCGATTGGACGCTTGGAACTGAGGTTTTCCACCAGGTCTCAATGAATGTCTACTGCAAAAACAAAAAAACAAACAAACAAAACAAAAAAAAACCCCAAAAAACAAACAAACAAAAAAAAAAAACATACATTTTATATACAGCTCAGCCAATTCCTGCATATGTAATATGTTCATCTAGGCTCCCTGGGATCCCCAGGAAAAGGGAAAATCAGGATTAGTTACTGCAGAATGATGTTTATTTATTGCACCCCTGAACTCCTTCCTGCCTTTGTCTTCAAAGATGCTGAATACTGATGGACTGTTTCATACTTTATGTGTATAATCATGTAAAAACTATAGGTTAATTCAGTAAATGGGTTTCCAGGTTGCCCTAAACATGCTCACATTATCAACCGTAGCAGATAACAACAGTATTATTTAGTCCCCACTGCACATTATAACCATGATCCTCCTCTCACTCATGCATTTAGATAATCACGCAGACCGGCCTGACACTGACACTGTGCAGTGGCCATTTAAAAAAAAAAAAAAAAATCGATGTGAAATTTGCAACAGTGGCAAATAAATCTATGATGGAAATGCACCTGGTCTGCTTACCGGCTTGCTGAGTGTGAAAAGAAAGGGAGGGCCAGGTTACCATGGAAACGTCCAATTTGCAAAGTGACACAACTCTGCCTGAGTGACATTAACATTTCTAGGCTCGCCCCTCCACAGGTCTCCAAAAATAAATAAATAAATGAATAAATAAAAATCCAATACTCTATTTTCAGCCAGACTTGATAGATTATGATCATTTTATCCAATTTGACCGGGTAGACCAGGTTTTAGGATTCTCAAAGAAAAAAGTGCTTTTCACTCATCAACTTCTGAAAAGGTCTCAGCTCCTCAAAAGTTGTCTCACAGGTGATCTCTGGATTTTTCAATACAGCTAGGTGCACTTTTGATGAGTTTACAGTAAATCAATGTGCTGCTGCTTTGCTGTGCTATTTTGGTCCAAAACTCTTCACAGTTATTGGTAACACTCACAGAACTTGAATTGATTTCAAGTTTCATTCAAGTTCTGCGGTAACACACACTGATTCTGCTTATGTAAGAGCAAGATGGCAACAAAGAAGTATCTGTATCTTCCAAGTCGTCTATTATCAACTGTATGTTACCCTCCCTAACACTACCTTCACTTCAGATTAAAAAATTTTTTAAAGGATTTAGAAGAGGACAATTAAGCAGCTGATGTGGTTAAATCTATAACTTTTGCAATCTCTCAGTTGTTTACGTTTTGTGCTTTAAGGGCCATGCTGGTGTTTTTTTTTTTTTTTGCATATTTCAGCCCCATGTACAATTTCTATGTACACTTCAACATCGACCATTTTGCAGTGCATACCAAACTGTTTTATATGTCTGCATAAGTTTTTCATACCTTCCAGGCAGCCATTAATTTCCATTGTTTTCAGCAAGATATAAAAATCAGCTTGCAGCGACTCCAAACTTGCTTGAGATAACATCCTGCCAGGCTTCATTTTCATCAAAGTTACTTTATCGCTATGTGGTAATTTAGTGTAATTTCCACATTAAATTGAAAAGTCTAACATCTTCTGGTGCATTCACATGCTGCTGGGAAGCTCCGGCTGCCAAATGGCTTTACATTCACACGCTACATAGCTGTAAAATCAAATCCAGAAGACAAACAATAAGGAAACATGGACCTTGGGGGAAAAGGATCATGTGGTTTTGACTGACTCTTGATTTAAAAAGGTTATGATATAGCCTGGCTGGCTACCAAGCAGGATATTTGTTTTTCTGATTCATTGATAGCACATGAATGTGACATTCTTCTCTGTTAAACCCAGAAACTGACACAATTATGTAAATAGTCCCTGAGGAAAAGATTGTTTCACAAACAAAATTCAACCATCTATAACTTATAAACCTGGGCATGAATGTTACCTGAAGTGGCAGAGAATTTTAAGGTGGGTTTACGAGTACATACTCAAAAATAATTTAAAGTAAAGTAATGTAAGTGAGCAGTGTAATAAATAGGTTAAAATATGCAAAAACACTGGTACAGTCCTTCAAGTTGACAGAAATGTAATGCATCAAAATGTAAAATGTCATGTAACTGCTTAAATGCTGCATGGGAGAACCTATAAAATCAGGAGGTGTGAATGCAGCCACTTTCAGGATTTCAGACTGAGAAACTGTGACAGCTTTTGAAGGTTTGCTGAATGTGGAACTTTCACCTTGGTAAAATGTACCCGTGCCCACACAAATTGCCCGTGGGTGTTTTCACAGTCACCTTTTCCATCTTCGCTAACTCATGTTCGGTGCAGCTACAAATCAGTCTGATGTCACTAATTTGGGGGCACTTGGATCCAATCTCAAAGACCCATAAAAGTAAGATATGGAAGGAAACAAGGACATCCATGGCTGAATCAGAGATAAAGCCTCCATGTAGGGCCTTGCAGAGATGTGCACTCTGTCGCTGTGTGTCTTAGGAAGATAATACAAATAGAAAACACACTGAGACAGGCACACACACACACACAAACACACACCTAACTTAATAGACAGAGAGTGCTGCAGTGAACCGCAACAGTGTTATCAAAGCGGACAAATGGGGAGTATCATTAAGAAAAAAATCGGAAAAGGAGAAAAGCATTCAAAAAAGGTACGAAGGGGAGAATTATAACAAACAGAGTAAGCGAGAGGGAGAGTTGGGGCTCATGGGAGTGGTAACTGGCAGCAGGTGCCATCATCCGTGACCTGCCAGCGAGTGATGAATACTCAGGTTAATGAGATTGCATGGGGGATTAGAAAACAAGTAGTCAAACAGGGGCAAAACAGTGGTACGGATAGGTGCCATCTGCAAAATGGGATACAGATGACATCAAATTCCCTTGCAGGTGCTCACTCCTTTTCAATTGCATTGCTCATTTGCTCTCAATCAATGTCACGATGTATTAAGAGATTTGAAGGCACTCCATTTGACAAAATTTCAGGACATCGGGAAAATTTATTCCTCCAAAGTGATTGGTGCCATGGAGGAAAAATTCACTACAAGCTACCTGGAGCACAGAGGAAGAGGAATTAAATAACATTGCACACATGTACACACAGATGCAGAAATAATGATTTAGGTGTAAATTATTATTATAATGCTAAAACTATTTGCCAATTATAAAATACTGCTTGGACGACAGTATAAAATGGAGAATGACGGACTGCTCTGTCACCACCGGAGCAGAGTGTCTGTCGTAGCCACAAGCAGATACTGTGGAAGGGGTGATGGGCTTTGAGCAGACTCAGTTGCAGAGGGGACTGATAAGGGACAGCAGTGCCTGCTGATTAGGAAATAAAACAGACCAAAACTAAAGGCAATGCCTAGGGTGTTGCCACTGGCAACTGGAGCTGGCCATATGCTGTATAGACTTATTGTGCTGCTGCATTCCCTATTAGTGACACAACTCCAACGACAGCAGAATAAGCAGCAGGCCCCGATCCAATCACGTCCATGTACGCAATTCACAAAGAAAAAAAGAAAAAAAAAGAAAGAAAAAAAGAAAGGAAAGACATGAGAGAGAGAAGAAAAATCCTAGTTTCCTCCTGTGCCTCATTCCCTATTTAAACAGCCTATTAAATGAAAACTAAATTGAGTGAAGAGAATGGCAGCATTTTAGTCAACCTGATTAATAGGAATAACGGGTCATTAAAAACTCTCTCCTCCAAAGTATTGTGGGTTTCAAACTAATTGAAGGAAAACACTGATGGGAGCAGGTTTTCCGCTCATCTGTGTCAAATCGCCACCATTCCTGATTGTTGTTAAGTGCATGCTGCGTGTTACATAGCTATATTTAATTCAAATTCACTACTCATAAGATCCCCGTGTGTCTGTAACTTGTGTATCTCGCAGGATGCAACTAAATAAATAACCAAATGAGCCAAAAAGGGAAATTACACTTGTTTTTTTTGTTGTTTTTTCCCCTTTACATACTGGTTTGTTCTTTTCTTGTCATGTGCAAGGATAGTTTTCTATGCATAGGATGGTGCTGTTTTGCCTCAGCTACCTAAGAACAACTGATCACTTGAGAGAGGCCATTGTTGGAAACAGGTTTGTTTCTGCAAATCACAGCATGAGGCCACTGAATTGTTAATAAAGCACATGCAAGATAAGGGCAAAGTAGTCCTACATTTGCATGCAGCGTCCTGTTTCAACTTTCAAGACCTATAATCCCTTTTCTATAGTGGCAATATTATGAGTGTGCATTACATAAGCATTTTCCATAAGTGTCAACCATTTTTGAAGGGGAATGTAATATTTTGATGATAAACGTCAAACAGACTATGTGCATTGTGGAACTTTTCCTCGTTGCTTATGGATATGCAGGCGAGGTTGCTTTATATGTTGCAGGATGCATGTTTCACTGAACACTACTGTAGCATATGGCCATAACAGACTCAATCCCAGCTGCTAGTCATTCATTTTCAACCTCAATTGACTGAAATAGAAAGAAACGAAGCCTGGATGGAAGAGCTGCATCCAGCACCTGAAAGGCTCTTAATGGGAGTGGAAGCACTATCACATAACCTGCCACCTTGTTCCTGGGTGAGGATTTGCCACAGATCCTCATCATAATGATCCATCATCTCTATGGAGGTCAACAGACTTTAATCATTTAAATGAAATGAATACCATCTCTGTTTCATCACTGGGAGCCACACGCTCTGGTCGGACCTTCCCGCTACCGCTCATCCTCCAGCTGTTCTGACCCCTCTGTCCCCTGAAGCATCAGCTCATCCCCTCCTCACCTGGCCCCCGCCCCGTTCTCACCTGTATTTCATACTGCTGTGGCGCCCGATGGCCTCCTTCATGTGGGCATGGCCCTGCGGAGTCGGGCGGGACCCGGGCACCTCCCTGGTTTTGGTTGAGCTTTGGGACATGTAGTTGCCATTGCTCCCCTGT
>OMLF01048555.1:0-14367 GCA_900302615.1 Holocentrus rufus | reverse complement strand
GAGCCAGAGAAACACAGAAAGAGAAACAGAGACAGTCATTACCCACTGTAACTACCCATGACTCTTTATGTGCATGCTGGGACATGAACAAGTCACTTCTATTTGATCAACTCGGATATCAAGTCAAGGAAGTTGATACAACCGTCCCGTTAGCGTTACACCCTGCAGGTCAAAATGAATAAATTATAGAGGAAAACCTTCATGAGCAGCAGCTGTTAGTCACTGAATTATGGTTGTATGCATGCAAACCCACTTGTTGCATGACTTGCAAACCTGATGCAATAGGACTGCCTGGTTATTTGGTACCATTTTAAAGTGTCACAGCTAGAGGTTGCAGCACGATGTCTGCAGTGCAGCCAAGAGTGTGAAGCAGAGGGGCTGGAAGCCAATTGTATGGGGAGGAAAAAAGGCCAAAAAAGGTTGAAAATTAACAGAAATGAAGGTGCCTGCAGCTCTTCATCCTGAGGTAAGCAGGAGGCATTCATGGTCAAAGGAAGTTGCCATAGCAACATAAACAAAAGCACACATTGAGTAGGAAAGTGCAAACGTCACACCGGGTTCAGAAGCAATTGTTCCCACTCATGTCGGCATTTACATTTTTTGAAAATCATATTTAAACTATTTATAGAAATGTATGGTTTGCCACCGATTCCTGGATTATATACTGTAAAGCAAACTTAAAATTAATTTTGTCCTTATCAGTCTTAAATAATCAATTTTATCTTAACATTTCGTTATTCCCTTGCTAGCACAATCATAATCTAAAGACTACATATCCAATAAACCTCTCCAACCTCTATATTAAATTACAAAAAAGTCTGGCAGTTTCCCTAACGACAGTCCTGATGACAACTTAAAGAGATTTGGAAATTTAGTAAAACACTTGCCTATATGAGAGAATTAAAGAAGGAAGCTAATCGGTTTTCAATGCAGACTGCTAAATTTTCATAATGTCACTGTTGGAATGAGAGAGTAGATCTGGTCCACTGGATCTGCTGTCCAGATCTCCCACATCACTGGACCTACCAAATCTCTAATAAACTTCCAAATCTAAAGAATGACAGTAGTATATTTTTTTTCTTATCAACTTTACAATAATACCCATCAATGTATTTTTTCCACAGTCAGAAGCTCCTGCTGTCTGTTCCACTGCAGGTTTGCACTTCCTCCTGGAAATTAAATTGCTGTTATCTTTCAAGTGTTCTGTTGCAAAATGCATTCATTAACTCCATTGCTCATTATCTCTAAAATCTACTTTGTGAAAAGTGTGTTATATTGATTTGTGCCGGTGGGAGTCACTCTTTTTTTTTCCCCATCTCACTTTGGAATCAAACGTCTTATTTTTTTCACTTAATCTAGGATGTTAAACGATGATGTTCACAAACGGTAGTAGATATTTGATGACCTATTTAAGACAAGAGTTGGCTTGAAAATGAAGATGCCCATCCAGCGCATGTAGCAGCCCCACTATATCTACTAAAAAAAAAAGAAGGTGGTCAGAAACTTTGGGCTGCAGTCAGTTTATCATCTTAAGGGCCCTGAACAAGCAGCTCGGTCCATTATGGCTGATCTAATGTTTTCTTCCCTCCTGGACAAAGCAGCCAGGAGCGTGCGGACTGTCACCGTGACGTCCTGCAGGCTCAAAGATGTTGACCTAAACAGAACAACAAACTGACCGTGAAGTAATTCATAAGTTCTTTGCTATATTAAATCATGACCGTGAATACTGCACCGGCCCGTGAAGCTTAGTCAGCCCGGATGCTGTAATGTATTCATGGAGTGGCATTTCATTCTGCTGTTTTGTTTGGTTTTTTCAGCTCAGACACTATTTTCTGTTTGTGTAAGGTCTGCAAAATAATGGTTGTACTATAAATGTATGTGTGTAGGTTTGCATACATACACTATCTATATATCTAGTAGGATTTAGCTGGCATTTTCACTTTACTTTGTTTAACATTTTATTCTAACCCTGACACTCCTTGATTTTTATATTTCACAATGATCAAAATAGGTCACTTTAGACTTTTTCTTTTGGATCACAAAATGTTGTTTTTATTGGCTTTCATGTAAGTCTGTATCTTTGGGAGGGGATTGTCTTTCCATTGTCTTCTTCTCCCCTGAAATCTTCATCAACAGCGAGAAAACACAGAAATTAATTGGCGATGTGTTAACGGGGTTTTTTTCTCGTTCTCTGATAAACTCGATGTAAGACGTCCTTTGGGTCTTCATTCACAACTCATTAACATTAACAGGCCAATGCTCTAAATAATTAACTTCTCTCCTCTGAGAGTTCATGAAAGTAAATGCTGTCTTCCTTCTCAAACCCCCGTGGCTGCTTTCTACGAATCGTACTGTATCTGGACTGTTTGGGATTAGATGGAAAACTTTGTTGAATCTGTTATGGATCCATTATTCCCAACCCTGCTCTTGGAAATGTTCATATAAAGACTTGTATTTTATAACTTCCTAATGTTGATCCGATTCCACCCTTTATGAAGCCGATCACGCAAGCATATTGTGTGTGTGGACTAGCCATTAGTAATATAAAGGTACAACACATTCATTTAAACTACTGTGCTGTATGTTTTGAATTTATCATAACTGGGCTTTGATAAAAGTTGATAACATATTTATTCGATATTCTTGAGGATTAAGCTCACATTCAGCAACCCAGAACACATTAATGTTCAAAATAACAACAACCTTATACATAATAATAAAAACACCAATATCAACAGTACAATATCCACAGGGAGGATCTATACAGGAGCTGCATGGCTATATGGTAGACTAAAGGAGGGAGGCAACAAATGATTTCCTGTCCAGACAGATAAATATCCGAGGCTGGGTGCAATAGATTATCTATGCAGGGTCACTAAATAAAATGTAACTGAACAGCAGGCTTATGGTTTTTGCCAACAGTCTAATACCTTCTTAATTATTGAAGACCTATGTGATATTTGCATTTATTCCACGTCTGTGCCAAATATTCAAACCTGATTGGTCAATGATGTCATCCTGTGGTCCAATATTTCTGAACAATGATCGTCATTAGAGATAACTGACCGTTGCTATGGACCATCGCGATGATGTTTCACTTCGCACAGAAAGTCTGGTCCGTTTAAAGTTAATCAAGCTAGCCAACAACGACACCTGCTGGAACCAGAAAGTTACTGCAACTTGGATATCAGGTTTATTGGATGAGTCTGAAACATTCATGGTTGGGGGCTGATGTCTAGTTAACTTAATAAGATAGTGGCGCCTCCTAGTGGTCACAACACAACATTGCTAGGGATGGGGTCCGGCAAGCACAGCCCTGGCTGTTCTACTTGCATACACAGATCACAGCACACATACAAAAAGCACATGGAAATTAAATTGTAATTGTAATGTGTAGTAGCTACACGTAAATGTTTCTAACACATTAGTTGCTATAAATGCAAATAGAATCTATGGACTCATTTTAGTGGAATGTTGAAGGCTAATAAAATCATTTCAAAATTTATATTTTGTTTCAAATGATCACTTTCATTCAAAAGTAGCAGTGCATTAAACAGGATAATGTATAGCCAGCTAGTAAAAATAAACCCCTTCAAGATGATACAAGACCCCTCTGCTCCGCACTACAGGATCCTGCCTGTCAAGCTTTATTTTCTGGTATCTGTACATTATCCCTTACATATTATTTTGTGTAATGTGTATAATGAGACGAGCTAAATAAGTAGATAACCATAGTAAGTTCTCACAAAGTCACTTGTAGTGGACCTTCAGTGTCGCCTAATTTGCCGAGAGAAAGAAAATGTGATCTAGTGAAAAGATCCCTCCACCAAAAAAAAATGGTTAACAGTAATATAGCATAAGAGCCATGGGAGGTTCCTGAAAATCTGTGAAATGAGAATGTTTTGAAATCCAAACGTGCTCCATGCACTAAAATGATAAAAAAAAGTTTTTCCCTCTGCAAAATGATTACTTGAAGGAGACATACTTGGAGGTCGTTTGACACTGAAATAGCACTGTGAAGGCGTTCTGGTTAAGGTGGTGTAGAGGCCAAGGTTCAATCTCTAACTTTATCAAAAACTTTTCTACTGTGGCCTTAAAGTGTATGCTAAAAAAAATAAAAATAAGTAAAAATTTGAGTCATTCTAAGCATATAAAAAAAAGAGAGAAGCGGATGGGTCCTGCTGTGTGTTAGATTTTTTGTTGCAGAGAAACCAGTAAATGCTATAGAATAAACACAACATTATTTGTATAATTAACGTTAAATGCATCTTGAGAAGGCTGATCTACATTATATAAGATGTTTCAGTCACTTAGGAAAAACTGTAGGGAGAATTCTGCAGTTGTAAAGTTGTCAAGGGTGAAGTACTATTTTAATATCTCTCATTTTCTCAACTACATAACAGTATGGTAAAACGCTCGGCAAAAATTGTGCAACTTACCGCTCCTACCGAAATCTGCCCTCTGCCAGCAGGGGAATAAATGTAGCAGATGCATTTTAGCCTAATTAGCACCGTTTAAAAACAGAAGATTTTCATTTTCACTCCCATCCTGTAACTGCGAAAGGAGTGTTTCCTGCTGTTCACTGTCTCTTTAAGAGCTACAAAAGCAAATAAAAATGTAATATTGCATATAATTCACCTGTATCACAAAAACAACCACACGTTTGGAATTTAAAAGGGGATCTAAGAAAACTCTAGGAAAGAGCAGGTTTTATATCACAGAATACATTTCCAGTGACATTTTTTAATAAGTCTGCTGGCAGTTACTCGAAACAAGTATTGAATGTTTACTGTTTTCTGTTCCCTCACAGTGAATATAATAATGCAAATTCACTGCAGGATCGTTCCACCCAGCATCACATCTGATTACTACAGCTGTAAGCTGGGTTACTAACTTATTTAGACAGACAACATACCTTGAAGCAGTTTATAATTATTGCCCATAAAGATGTTTAATCCTCCTTTGTTCATGCATGAGGGCTGCAACAATGCTTCTTGGAAATATGACACCAGTGTGGCTGTAAACTGCCATTTCATTATTCAGCCTCATAAAAAATAGACAAACTGTTGATCACTTATTACAACCCAAACATTTAGCACCATTTAGTCACAGATGTTTTTACCTCTATTCACTACAGCTTCGTGCTGCTTTTGAAACCGGCCTAGCTGGCATTTTGAGCTGAGACAAAATAATTTATCAGGAGTGGGAAATCTGTAAGGGACAGTGTAGTGCCACAAGGTTACGCTAACTTAGCAAAAGCAGTGAATTATGAGTCTATAGGGACATTGTTATAAAACTGTCCAATTTTCCCCAAAGTTTTTGGATGTCACATCATCAGTTACTGCAGAAGAGCAGAATTTCTTGATCGAGGAACCTGAAATACAACTGATTGGACATTTGCTTTACCTTGTTTTAGGGTTAAAGTCATTGTGTGTTCAAAGATACAGTAGGCCAAGCTGCATGTGCTTTTAAACTTAAATCCTGTTGAGGGGAATCCTGATGAATTTAACATGTTGCAATGCACTTGTGGGGTGTTTCAGCAAAGAATATAATGGCCTTTTGATGTTTATATTAGGGAATGGACATTTTCCGGTGCACTCTAACATGTAGACCTTTATGGACTCACATGAGGCCCTGTAAGCTGTATAGAAATGATCAAATCAGATAGTTAAACCATCACAGGATTTTTAGACCATACAAGTAGTGCACATACAAGAAAAGGTAATATGTATTTCCTTCAATATGTTTTCAATAATAAAGATCTCACATGAGATGAAGACTCAAAGTGTTGGTTTAAAATAATGTATTTTACTTAGCTCTGATCCTTTGCCACCTTGGATGTGAAAAAGGAGCGCTAGCAATCACAAAAGCATACTGCTGTTTCAGAGCAGTGAGGCATAAATATTCCGAGTAAATTGTCTCTGATTTTGACATATCTTTAGCATCAAAGATGACGACTGACAATTTCACCAAGACACATCGAGCTGCAGGCCCAGATAAACACCGCAGTTTCAGACCAGTAGTTTTTAAAAAGAGCTGAAAAATGGCCCTGAAGGCAGCAAATTATTTACTGCAGGCCCAGAACCTGAGCATGAGCAAACTGATGACTAAATTTAACCAACTCTAACCAGCTTAAGAGCGCAGGTCACAAACTGTGGCTCTAGCAGTGAGAGCAGTATGGACTCTCAGTTGCATGCAGTGGGAAATATTTTTGGTAGGTTTTACATAATGCAACTTTAAATTGATATTTGGACATAATGGCAAATAAATGTGTGACACGGCTCCTTACAGGAAAATGTAATAAATGATTGATTCATGTGCAGGAAAGCCTCATCTGTTCCTGTTCATTCGTCTCTTCTTCTCCTCTGTGAATTACAGTCTGGAGGATCGGAGAGAGCAGGAGTCGGGGCTGCAGTCAACTTGTATTGTTAGGAGAAAATGAAATATAGCACCTCTGATTATGTTACTGCAGTCATACAATAACATGTCGTATCCATCAGGAAACCAAGATTTAAAATGCTTGTGTGTTTAATGTTCAAAATGATCCATTTTTCCTCAAAGTGAAGCTACATCACAGCACTAACAGGTAATTCAAAGCACATTAAGCAACCGTCTTTCACTTTGTAGATATTTTCCTGTCATTACAGCCTTGAAGTCATGTTTAACACAGAGAAAATAAAAGAGAAGAATCATCTCAAGATCAAGATATTGCACACAGCTCAACAAATGACAACAAGATTCAAAAGCTGTTTATGATCAGCTGAATAATTCAGCGGTATAAAATATTCACATTCCAATCACAAAACATTCACCTACCTAGGTACTGCACTTTGGTATAAATAAAAAAATAAAGAGGGTGAAGGAGTAGGTGCATGAATTTAGTCTACAACAGCCTGAGGGCAAAATATGCAGAAATGTTGATTAAAGAAAGAAATCTGTCAAGATTTAGAAAGCATGAGGGATGCATTCTCAGGGTTTACAGTGATAATTAGAAAAGAACAAAACAATCTGCTAGATATTTGAGAGGTAAATGAGAGGAGATGTATACTACAGTGAGCAGAGATAATAATGAATCAGTAAGCCGTGGATTATCGTAAATCTCTGCCATCATTATAGCGATCTCAAGTTCTATTCTAATTATCAAACATGAACTGACTGTAAAGAACGACAGGACTTAACTGAAGTGCGATATCATGTAAATTATGGCAGATAGAAGCTCTCATATGGCAAAAGGTTCTTCACCACATCTTTGGCCACGGTCACAAAGAGACACACACACACTCACACACACATCCAGTATACTCATGCTTGGTTGAGTGTGAAACATAAAATATCTAATCCAGTTCAATCCGGGAAGACACAAAAGGTGGTGCAGAAAAAGACAGATGTTTATTATAATAAAAGATAAGTGTTTTGACATTGACCCTGTCACAGGAAATAATGTATAGGAGGTAAAAGCCTATAAATTACGTCTGAATATTCCCCCTGGGGAGCCATAGAGAAAGCCTTAAAACTGGTGGTGGGATGGAGGAGGAGCGAATTGATGCACCTTGTGAAATAATAACCAGGAGATGTTTCAGGTAGGTGAGTTTTAATACGTCCACCAGCTGGAGGGCAATAATTATGAGCCAGAGACCCGGGCAGTCCGCTCTCATGCCCAGGGCGTCAAAAACTGCTTGGTCAGTGGCTTGAAAGTACGACGCTCTAGGTACCCCTGTAGCTTCAGTTTGAGATGCGGATTGGACCACATTGATGGAATGTAGTACATAATGCAAGAAAGTCCACATAAGGAAGTGGTTTGGATTGAGGGCGCACAAGACACAAGGCTTTCAATTGGAAGACCAGAGTTCAATTCCAGCGTGAACTGAGAGTTTTGGTGCCTAAACCCAACTTTAACCAAGTCATATTGGTGCCTAAATGTCACCAATCTGTGACTGTTTTGGAAGACTAAGAGCATCTAGGTTGGACCAGCCCTGCACGGTTAAAACTGACACTACAGGAGGACTTAGAGCATCAGAGTTTGAAGCATAGGGCCACTGAACGAGCTGCCATTTTTGACAAGTTGGACTGGATGTTCAAGGAGACCGCTTGAAAGTGGAATGAATTGCCGTCCTGCTTGATCTTGCAACTGCAGGTTTATTAGATGTTTTTGGATGGGTCGGTGTTCAGCGCAGGCTTGATAAAGATCAAGCTGGAACTGGATTTGAATCTTTTTGATTTGTTTCCGTGGACGAGACGGCAAATAGTTTGTGAGCAATGTGGGAGAAACAGCTGGGTTCCAGTGTTGGTCTTGTTATGATGGAAATTATAATGAAACTCCGCCATGGGGTTCAGTATGGAGTATTGATTTTTGACTTCTGAGGACTTCTTCTTTATGTAAATCCCGGCCTTGAGTTAAATTAATGGGATGTGAAGTAACCACAGTCCTGGTGGTCGGAGATGGGTGTGGAGTAAAGTTTCACTGCTCATTTGCTCCAGAATGGAAACAGGTAGACCCTCCATCACTCATGAGGCCAATCAGTGTAATGCACTTAAGTTCATAGGCAGAGAGAAAGCTCAATACTTACAGTCAGATATTGATTGTCAGGGCTGGTAAATATGTAGACCTGCAGCGTGCCCTCTCAATTTATAGAATTAACTATGGAGATGGGAACTCTGAAATCACTCTCGTGGGGGAGAACCTGTGAATACCATTAATTTCTGAAGTGAAACCTGGTGCAAACTGTAATCCATGAATAATTCTAATATCACAAGAATATTCAGTTATATATAGGATTTACAAGACAAGCTGAGAGCAGCCATGGTTGCTTATTTTTACTGAACACCTACTGTCTCAAAATAACAACTTAAGTGTCTTGTTAACTTTGAGTTATCGAACTTTGTTTTCTCAAGATCAAAATTAATTCTCTCATTGTCTTGACATGAGAAAAATGTTTTCCTCACAGTTCAATTAGGTATTGTGACGGGCAATTTGTGCCTGTGTAAAAGTTTGATCACAGTAAGATCTGATGGATGGATTGATCAGTGCTGATCTTTTCTTCTGACGTTCTCAATTACATTTTAATCTTAAATCACTTCATTGACTGCCAACTATGAGCTGGTGTGACATCACCACAGCACAAACTGACCCAATAAAAATCATTTTCCTAATTATTTTAAAGGTGACTCCACATTGGTCTCACACCTCTTCCAGTCTGTGGAAGCTGAAAGAAAACAATGCTTGATATCTTGAGATGATGAGATAGTTAATTTGTGGTCTTTGTAAAAACATAGGTGCAACCACTCTCGGCTTCCATAATCATCATATTTACCAGCCTCTGCATGTAGAGGGCGCTGTTCTGCCAAATGGAATTAAAGATTTCAGAGTTTCTCACAATGGCAGATGGTGGACAGAGTGACAGACTAATGAAAGAACTAATTTCCAACCTTTTTAGCCTCTTTAGTCAAAGGATATTCAGGGAAATAGCAACATAGTATTTGCTACAGATAACAAGTAGGTTTATGGGTCTTTATTTTGAGTGACATAAACAGTTAGAGGCTACCAAGGATCTCAAGTGTATTTCTTTACAGTAACTAAGACAAATTACCGCAATTAATCTGGCAATGTGTTGATGTTTGAAAGTGCTACATGTAGCACCTTTAATTGACCTGTGTGTTTGAGCAGTGAGGGGAAACATTATGGCATCTGTATTTACAGTACAGTGCAGTATGTCATATAGTTTTAATGGATTTACAACAATGTATACATGCAGCGAATACGCACATCCTGCGATTTGCATTCTGCAGGGTTGCATGGTTGCTGCATGGTTATTAGGATATCAGTCATTTCCAACAGTATTAATGCAACATGCAACATTTGCTACTACTGTCACTTGAGCATGCCAGGTATACTGTATACTAATGTCTCAGAGAAGTGAACTGACAAGGTAAATACTGCCTTACTGCTCAATCTGGAAATAAAGAAAGATTAAAGAGCCAGACAGGCAGAAATAAAGTTTCTATAAGCAGCATGAATGATATCAGTCCCCGGAGTTCTTTACTCTGTAATGACTCAAGTCAGTTTATTCAAACCCTCAGGAAGAAGAAAGCGGGATGAGACAGGCTGATAAAAGAAAGAAAGATATAAAGAGGTCTGATTGACCTGGAGACAAAGAGCACTGATTGACCCGGTTTCATCCTCAGCCTCCAGCCTCGTGCCAGCAGAGGAGAAAAGATGGAATCTCACTCAATCAATGTGGCAGTCGACTGAGAGGACTGCGAACCTCCACAGTCTTCAACAAGACCGTCTTAGGAGCACGATGATACCTTTATGTCTGTCTGTCTGTCTGGTTGTCCACTGAGCCTCTTCACATCTGGAATTAACAACTATCTGAATTGTATAAGGATAGATCTTATCCGGTAAAAAAAATGACCATAAATGCATGAATAAATCTGATGAATAAGTAATCCAGTCACCCAACCATTGAATAAGATGAATTATTTGGATTATTCATTTATTTATTTTTGCACTAGTGTTCCCATAGATCACTTGGTGGCCAGACTCGACATCTCTTTCCTTAGATTTTATGTTGATGTAGTTTGAGTTCACGAAAAATGCATCACTTTCTGGTTGCCAGAGGGTTTTTCATGGGTAAGATCTACCAGACAACAAGTGTTTAGGGCAGCAAATGTAAACTTTCATTAGATGTCTATGGGTTGACTGACATTTGCATTACTTCAATTGGCAATAGAGAGCAGCAAAACAGACATTTATGTATATGAAAAGGTTTTGGATTATAAAACTAAAGCAAAAGTTTATGAGCAGTTTCTGTAGTCTGATTACTCCAGAAAAAGAACATACATGTGTGGTAGAAATAGTATCAGCTATTGTTCATATTGTTCATGGCTTTTTAAGTGAAAGACACCATGCATACAGATTTCCATCATAATTTCTGTTAGTTAATTGTAAAAAGAGTCAAAAGCAGAATAATTTTGCATGAACTGCAAGGGAAAGCTTTTTGTTTTTCAGGGCAGAAATGCAGTCTGATTTGTCTGTGGTTACTATAGAGATATTTTTACAGTAAAGTGCAGATGGGACTTGTTTGCCACGCGCCACTCCCCTTTTTTCACGACCATTGGAAAGATGTATGTCCTTTTAATCTGACTTTTTTTTTCAATCAGATGAAAAAGAGTGCTTGGCAGAGCTATAATGAAAGTTTAATAATCCCACCTTAATAGGAGATAGAGCATTGAACATTTGCTTTAAATGCCACGCTGGCCAATGACTGTGGCACTTTAAACACTCCTTATGAAATATAAATAATAGTATGCTGCCATTAAGCCACATACATGATTTAGATGGATAGCCCTATTAAAAAGTAGCCTAATGAAGTGTCCTTTTTTTTTTGTTCTGCCAAGGTTCAGCAATAAAATAAAATGAAGAACCATTTCTTTCGTTTATTACATTAAATTATTCACTCCATTTCTCCCTTCTTCTTCCTCAGGAATCAAATGAGCTATCGGTGATCATTAAGAGAGTGACAGACTGTGTTGGGTCTGGGTCACTTTCATCGCGGGGAGGATCCAGCCTGCGGAGAATTTATTGCATTATTTATTTTGATTGTTTTTGACTTGTTTCTGCCAGACTTGGCAGCAGTGATGACTTGTACCATCGTCGCTCCTGTCGCTACAGGAGCTCTCGTCCTGCTGCCGGCTTTATCCGTCTGGGGATCTTTTTTATATGTCCATCTTCATTTGTGTTTTTGTTTTTCTTTATCTGTTAAGTCTGACTGTTCTAACTTTAGCTCTCAGTTTGCTTCAGCCTCGGATTTGATTTCCAGAGAAATCATGGGATGCATTTCAAAGGTGGATAATTACATATGCTCGGGCTTTCCTGCATACGAAGTGCTGTGAATACATGACCCTCCCTTCGAAAACATATTTAACGCCACAAGCGGCAATAAGCAGCAACCCGAAGGGCTCTCATTTTGACATAAAAAGGAGAAGATGGTCTATAGCTTCATCAAATGCTATGATGTGGTGGGCTAATTTCACAGACATGGATTAAGGCTAATCCTCAACTAGGGTATTGCTGTAAACGGAGATCTCCATTGAAAGGCGCTAGACTTAATCCATATGTGACATCGTGCGCGCTTCACCCTCAAAAGCCTTTCAAAGTGGTACAAATGTTCATAGACAAACCATTCTCTCCGTGTGGCGGGTCGTGTCTGTGTGCAAGGAATAATTCATCTAAAAATATAACACATGACATAATCTACTCACCCTCGTGTCAGTCAAAACACTGGTGAGATTTTAACGTCTACATTACAGTGAGTTACCTAGCACAGCTTCATGTCAGAGTTCTACAAAAAACACCAAAGTGCATGGGGACTGATTCTTTAGAGCTCCAAAAAGGGCAAAAAATTACCATAAAGTTACCCCAAACAACTTGTGCAGCCGAATCTAAGTTGCACTGTGAGTGCAATTTTTGAACATGAGTGCAATTTTACACCAGTTATTTACTGCAACACCAAGAGAAAGAGCTCTGCCCAAGAGACCAGATGTTGAGCCTCACAAGCCAGCTGAATCTTGTGTGAGTTTGGTCCCACAGACGACATGAGTGACACGATTCAGCTGAGATTCAACACACCTGGGAGTTGTAAACAGCACGGTGTGCAAGCTAGGGGAAGAATGCTTGATGACGCAGTAGTGGCCTCTGTACATGATCTGGAGCAAATGCATCTTTTAAAAGACGAAAAAACCTTCACCTTTTCACACTGCAAAGTTTTGATTTGGCTGGATCGTGAGGCTAGATCTACCACGACTCTGTGCTCCCGGAAAAACATCTGCAGAATGTAATGTCTTTGTCACTCCCAAAGTCCTAAGCTAATGCATTTGTAATTTTGGTTTTCCATTAACGCCACCAAAGGAGACAAAGTGATGAGAACTTGATATTCCACATGCCCTATTTTCTTCACCCCGAAAGCAGTTGGGATGTAGATAAGACTCCTTCCCAAAGCTGGGCAAGAGTAAAGCAAAAACGTCCTCGCCTACAAAAAACGCCCCCAGTGCTCCCCTTTGTTTTAAAAGATGTATTCCCCCCAAATTTTGTGCACCGGCAACTATTGCGTTGTCAACCATTATTCTTCGGCTCGTACGCTGCACTGTGTACAATTCCCCAGTTTGCTGAGTTGCGGCTAAATTGCATCACTCATGCCGTCCCAAGCAACAAACTAGAGCGTGAAGCTGATTAGTCCCTCTGAAACTTGGACCAGCCTGCCTCTTCTACATGCTACCTATGTAGTGCGGAGCCAGACTTACCTCACAAAGTGAAAACCTGCAAGATTCGGCCGGCTTGCATGGCTACTTACCTTTTGTGGGCGTGCACAAGCATGAACACTTTCAAGAGTTACAGTTTGTTTGTTTTTTTGCAAAGGCTTGCACTAAATCCGAGAGGTCTTCTGGATTATGCTGCACAAGCTGTTTGGAGTAATTTTATATTCATTTTTGCCCTTTTTGGAACTCTAAAGAAGCAGTGCCCGTCCACTTCAGCTGTCGGTTGACACGGAGCTGCGCCAGTACACTCACTGTGGATGCACAACTTAATCTTTTGTTTTGACTGATGTAGGGGTGAGCAAATGATGACGTTTTCATTTTTGGGTCAACTATTCCTTTAAGGGGCTGGTTGACAAACAGTAGACACATGAATGTCTTCATACTGGGCCGGATGCTGCACAACAAGACCTCAGAGTGAACCTGCACAGCTTATTCAGCACTAAAGTAGATGCGCATACACCCACACACACATCCATCTACTTACAATACACACATCACACACACACACACACATACACACACAGGGTCACATTACAAAGTAAAAGTCTCCTTGTGTTTGGCCAAGCTGTCACAATGTAAGCCATGTAGGCACAGATGCATGAATAAAACAACCTTCCTTTCAAGAGGAGGGAAGAGGAATAATTTGAATAGAGCCACAGTTATTTACTTGTTTATTTTCTATTCATGGGAGCCATAGGGGTTTGACATTGAGTGTTGAATGTGTGTGTGTGCGCGTTGCATTTCACTGCCTGTCGGTACAAAGTGTAAAGGGGTAGTTTGGAGGCCGTGCATCCTTGAAAATGACTTGCAAAGTAGAGAAAGCAGGGAGAGTGGGTGCTGGTTCAGTGGATTTACCTTGAAGGGTTTGAATCAGAACACCTGATGTGTGTTTGAAGGCACTGCTGAGTAAAGTCACTTGTTTTGAAAGTTTGCAAGAGAATTATTTATAATATTGACTGGACTGCCCAGTTACATGTTACATAATTCCTAAAATGATTGGGATTCTTCAAAATGAAATCATAAATACATATTTTCTGAAAATGACCTATTCCC
>OMLF01048552.1:5882-17742 GCA_900302615.1 Holocentrus rufus | reverse complement strand
ATATTGGTTTTCTTAAAACTGATACTGATTCCAGTTTTTTTTCCTTCAGTTTTTTTTAAACTGAATTTGCCGATACCTGAAACTTTATGCTGATTTTTTAATGAAATTTTTGATCAAATAAAATGAACAAAAAGAATATTGCAAATGCAAAATATAAAGATGAGAAGGATACTGTCAAACACTGTTAAAAATCTCAAAAGAAAAAAAAAAAAAGCAATAAAGCAATAGAATAACCTATTTTATATCAGATAGGGAAGACATGGACACGGCAATATCCAATATTCAAAAAAAGGCAGAGTCTTATATGTCAGTAAACAGATAAATCAGTCTAACCCTAATCACTGCATGGTTACTGTTTCTCCTGAAGTCAGTTAAATTACAAACGGTAGCCAGAACTGGGTTTAGCACCAGTTTGTGCTTGCCTCCATTTGGGCTGGTTCCAGTTGTTGTGCAGTAGAAATGGGCCCTCAGACTCCACTTATGATGCTTACAGGTACATAAGCCTGGAGTGTCAGTAAATCCTACAATGAGTGGCATTCCCCTTTAAATCATTGTTTAAACTCGTGTCTATGTAGCAGCATTCCAAAGTCATGTGTGAAATTACTACAAACACAATAGGAACGTATAATCTACTACGACGGCTTTGATTGCCTTGTTTTTGACACTCCCACTCTTCATCCAGATACCAACCGCGTTGATTTGTGAACGTGTTTAACCACGAAGACAATATGAAAAGGAATATGCCAACACATCAAAGCATTCCAAATACATGCTGGTGTCTAAAACTAATTTCCAAACAACAAAAAAAAAAAGAGTCTGACATATTTTGAAGGCACTTTTTTTTTTTCCTGAATAGACAATTGAGAGCTGTTTTAGCAGACAAACACTGGCACATTTTGATTGTAACTTCATACCAAAGCAAGAACTGATCACAACGACAACAAGAGAGTGGCCGTGTAAACATTTCAACACAAAAGAAAGGAGGCAAAATCACCACGGGTTTGTGATGACGGGTGATCGATGCTTTGAAATGCAGCAGTGGGTATTGTCAGATGCCAGAGAGCTCTGAGCTTTGCAAAACTACTCACCGCTTCTCTGATATCTCTTTTGCAAACAGACACATTTGGATAAATAAATGAGAATAAATATTGGCCCCAATAATACTTGTTTTTTTTTCCTCCCCGTCTTGCCACCAGCCATTATGAAAAATTTTGCTCTTTCTGCACTAAAACCTAGGAAAATGAGCCTCTTTTAAATGTTGCACATTTAATATTCATCAGCTTTCTATTAGAATATATGCACACTCAAATCGTCAGCCTATGTGATCTATCGCTCTGTTAAATTATGGTGCCACACAGCACAGAGGGGGGAAATTCATTACCGCTCAGGGCAATTTCCTCCCAAAACAAAAACATTTCATTCCAACGGGAAAGCCAAATTAATACTGGCTTTGCATGAACCCGATTTTATTTGCCAAAGAACTGCTGCTTTTTCACACACTTCATCGGATGGATGAAGAATGTAAGTTGAGCGCTGGGTAAAATGAGTTTCACGCGTGTACACACACATACCCAATTTTCTCTCTCTCTCCAATTTCTCTCCTTCGCTCTTACACACACACACCTCCACACATGTGCATACATATACAAATGCATGCACACACATACATACGTCTATACATACACACATTCACGTCAGCACTTCATCCCACCTCACCGGCAGGCTTTTGTTTTCCGCGCTGCCTTGCATTTCTGACATCAAAGGGCCCTCTAGTCTCACAGTTGACTTTGGATGAGCCTGTTTGACGTCACCGCATTGTTGTGTCAAGTTTTCACTTCAATGGCGTGTTTACGTCTTTTGATAAGCTAAACCAAGAGACTTGAACAACTGTGAGGAGACGATAATGAAATAACGAAAGCCGAGCCACGCTGATTCCCCCCCGATGAAAACAAGGTGGTTATACATGGCATAAACACTTAACGTATACGCAGAGATGTTAGGACAATAAAGCCTGTCTTCTTCTACATTCATGGGACAAGTTTGCACCGTTGTTCTTTGATATCGCCGACTTTCTTTGTGCAAAGGAACTTGTATTTTTACATCAGTTGAATCAGAGTGGTGCAGGTCGTAACTACTGGTGGCCTATCCTCCCTAAAGTGTGTGTGTATGTGTGTGTGCATGGCCATGCGTGTATGAGGCTCTTGCTTCGTTAATCTAAATGACTGTTTCACTGGCTGGGCTGCCTTCTCATATAACGTGGCCTGATTTATTCCCTTTCCTCATAATCAAGTATTTGTTTATGGTTTAAACATAAAAACAATCAGGATTATAATGTGTGATGGATAGCGTCGCATGCTGCTATTTATTTGGCCATAAAGACTTGGTGGAAAGTCATCTAAAGCGGCAGTGTGCTCCGGATGCCAGGAAGGTCAGGGACACAGGGGCAGAAACATGCAGGGGGAGATGACAGCTGATTTGTTTGGTAGCTTTGAATAGCTGATGAACCCGTCAAGCCCAGAGTCCTGTTAAAATTTTAATAAACATGGCGGAGGCCTATTGACTCGAAGTGAAATATGCGGGCTGTTCCCGGTGCTGGCTGGCCCAGAATGGAGCAATCATGTTTGACAATGTGCAGTGCAAACCTTTCAATCAGAGTAAAGTCTTATTTTGCTGAATATTAAATACGGGCTCCATTCCGCATGTGTCAAGTGAATTTATAAAGCTAAGGAATATTATTGCCTTCAATTGAATAGCGACTCTCATCTCCATAAAATATGTTTAAATAATAGGCATCTCAGTACAGTAAACCTATGGGTCGTAAGAGTGTGTGTGTGTGTGTGTAGACGTGTGCATCCACATATATCTGAATGTCATATTATGCATAAACCCAAGTGTGTCTACAACTACCTCAAATGATATTGCTTTTGTATCATAGTGTATAAAAATTCCCTACAAAGACAAGTTATTAATTTACTTCACACGAAAGCCAAATTGGACATGACTGTCAGCAGCAAAATTGTAACAAGAAAACCTAAAATTTGCAACTCCACTGTTGTTCCTCCGCTTGTCTGTTGCAAACTGACAAACCTCATCTCTTCATTTGCTGACTACCCTCTCCAAACCTCATGTAAATACGTCTTTGAGGACTTCTATTTTTATTTACATAAAGGCTTTGTCACATATAGCTGTGGAGACAACTCAATCAGAGGAGAACAGGAAAAACGCTGTGATTGATGATGTGAAGCAAACACAAAGCAAACAGGGGAAAAATACTGAGATTTGTTGAGTGGTATGATGATTTATTTGCTTAGCTGTCACAGCAAATAAATGTCAGCAGAAAAAAAAAAATAGACATCACTCCTACCTTGGTAGCCGCTTGGGCAAATGGTACGGTACGATCATACTTATATGATAACACCTGTATTTGTTTTATGCTATTTTAAGGGTAGCAGATTGCGGGTGGCTGCTTGGAAACATTAATGTATTGATCCATATTGTGTCCATTACTGAACAAGCCCAGTCAAGTAACTGATCAAGTAAACACAAATCATACAGTAGGTTAATCACTTTCACTTTTTTTTTATTAAATATTTTTTGTACATTTGGGACAATGCATTCAAAAAGTTAAAAGTACACAGTGTCCTCACACCCTACCTAACCTCGCTTTCACTGCAAGCCGCCCCCTTATTAAGAATCACGAGCAGCCAATATATGCATTAGCATACATACATGCATATATTTAATCCTATTTAAACCTCCACCAATACCCAGACACATATGCTAACACACAGACACAGACACACACACAGACACACTTCCAGACATACACATATGCAGACATATGTGTGCATGCATGTACACAAACAGTTTGAGACAGACCCAAACACAAACAGTTCACCCACCCACACCCACACACACATACACACACACACACACTGTACCCCCACTCCATATGCCCCAGACATAATATTCCAAGTAGCCTTCAAAATGCAATGTTTGGGTCAAGCCGACTTGCACTTCTAAGTAATTTATAATATGCTTTACTCCAAGGTATTGCACAATCTCATTATCATTAGATTTTTGCATATTTAACAACAGTTTTTAATTAGAAGGTATTTTATTATTCATGCACATAATTTGAGGCGAGCTCAGGCTGCATGCTTTTCACGATGAAGATGGAAAGAGATGAGGTGGGGAAAAAACAAACGTATACAGACATTTTTTCTGAAATGGAAAATTTTGGTTTGTAGTCTTTAACTGGCAAGTGATTCCACACACTACTCTGGTAATGGCTCTTTTAATTTAGCTAATAGCTATCATGTTGTGTACCTTTATGCATTTGCTAAATTCTTAGCTCTGGGAGTTGTCTCCCGACGCTGGAGCTGTAAGTAGTTTGGTGTGCTTTGGCTCTTAACGTAGGGAGCATTTGCTGCGGCTATGCTCCTTGATGTATTATTAAAATTGGAAATGGACTCCAGGGACAGCATCTAGTTATGTGCTTTCATTTGCCGAATAAACCAAGCGTTGTTTTCATCTTTGCTCATGATTGTTAATGGCGCCGCTGATGAGAGGGGTGTGTGTGTTTTCTCCCATTCCCTTTATCAGCGCAGGCCTGTTATTATGCAGGCCAAATAGCCAAGCTGCTGATTTTGTTTTAGGTTTTCAATTAGTCATTTGACTGAGCACATCTGTTACTGGCAGAGGCCCAGAGTATGGACGAGTCGCTGTCACCTGCTCAGGGCCGATGGAGCGCAGAAGCAGCAGGGCTATCGAGGCCCCTCGGTGGTTACAACCACTCCAGAGCTCCTCAGGGGTGTGTCCTGGGTCCCCTCACATTTTACAGCCAAGTCTACAGAGGAAAGCGTGCATCCAAAAACACCCACGGCCTGTCTCTCTACCTCTTCTTCTGCTCCGTTAAAGCCCCAGCCTGTGGAGACGCTCGTGTTTAAAGCCCCTGTACCAACAGAAACGAACACAACTGCTTTGGTAACGTTGGTTTGAGGTTTGAGAGACCACATTCACAACTCAGCTCAAAGCACACCATCGTGCATGTACATGTATGTATATTTTTTTGGCTTGTTTTTGATTGTGTCCTAATGATTTATGTATAGCGGTCTGATTATTTTTTCTCTCCCCGTGAGTATTAACATTGATGAATATACAATGTGCCTTTCTTTGAAGGGCTGTGAGTGCAGAGCTGTTTAAATAGGGACCAACGCAAATAAACAGACTACTTCCTGAGCCGATATACTGTTTCACTCTTTTCCTCCTCTTGCAACCTGAGGTGTGCACACACATGTTTATATCATATTATATACTTTAATATCCAGCCAAAATAATAGCTGGGTGTGTGGACAGCATTATTATTAAGCAATACATATCATATACCATATGTATATATAGAGACAGAAGGTAATGATGTTCATAATTCAACTTCAGGATTATTATCATTTCATATTGTTCCTTCAGTATTTGCTCTACAGTAATTAGAGGCATAGAAATAAAAGGCCTATTCATATATCCTTGGTGTAATGGGCCTTTGCGAAACAACGGCAGGGTGAGATTTACTCTGTTGCGCAGAACAAAAGCACTACGTCACTTCTAAAGTCAGCAAAGCTATATTTCATTATGGTCAGCGATTTCCTGAAGGACCAAGGCTGTCCAATACCTCAATCGCATTAAGTCCCTGCCTGTTCTGGGAAGCAAGACAGTAGTCAAGCCCCAATAGAGCTGCAGCCAATCTTTGATTGTCAGAGTTCAGGGAGGGTTCAGTCAGTAGCACCGTTGTCTCTGCCTGATCCAAGGGGGACTCCCACGGGGCTTTAATAAAACATTTTGCTCATTGTGGAAAGTAATGACCAACAATGTAAACTTGTGACTCGACAACAGATGTTGGCATGCTTAGTGGAAACAAGGTGCTGTAAAATTAATTTCATTTGAATTATTTACTGCATGCATTACGTGCTTGAGGAAGTAGACAGGGGGGAGGGATGATTGGTGGGCAACAACAACAGAAATGTATTCAATTAAAGCCGAAGTAGTGGGATAGAGGGTGGGAAAAAAATGGAAAAGAGAGTGATCAAATGCGTTCTCTCTCGAAAATCAAATAGGAATCATACCAACACTGACATCGCCCCTGTGATTTATATTTAATAGGGTTTATTATTTAATATTGTCACTTCAAAGGTTGTGCCAGGAAAACTTGCTGGAGATGTTTTCCAAATTGAATTAAGCCAAATTAATATCTGGAGAACAAGTATAGGGCACTGTTGTTTTCTTCCAACTGCGTGGTATGAAAAAAAAAAAAAAAAAAAAAAGTTTTGTCAAATGAAATCAAACCGTAATGAGTCTTAACACTAGTACACTCTAGCAGCGCAAGCCTCGGCTGAACACATATCAGTGCGCATGGTTAGACAAACAGTGCAACAGAGAGAGAGAGAGAGAGAGGCTGAGAGATGCAGAGAAAGAGTCCTCATTGAGGGTAATCAGCTATGCAGAGCTCACAGAGAGTTAAAGACAAGATGACTAATGAGATGTGGAGTGGAACAAAACTTTCCCTGGGACTCCGTCAGTGGAAACAGATGCAGAATGGCTGGGAGTGGTGGGCACATGACGGCTATACATGGAACAAAGGCAAATCAAAGCAGTATATGCACACCCACAGCATAAGTAATATGGCTAGACTATTCTTTGTCTCCAGACCAGAGGGTTTTCAAGGAAATTTTGGTGCACTTAATTTACCACATTACATTCAGTGGTTACTGGGAATTTGTATTATGGCATATCCCACATGCATGTATGCATTTTATGATAGAATTCAAAACAGGTAGGGACATATAGGACAATGTCTCAAACAACCCAAGTCCCTCAACATGAATAGGGACAAAAACTACATAAATAGAGAATAGATAGATAGATAGATTTAATATTGTCCAAGGATCACACCTGTTGTGTATATCACATTATCACAAGTGACACCCTAATGACCTAATAGCCACAGAAAATGGTGCCAAGTAGGCTGGACTCCGTGCCATGTCAGTGGGCAGCCAGCGGCGTGACGTCATCGCAGCAGCAGTGATGCTTCACCTGGATTTCCTTCATCACCCTAACCCCTCCGGCCGCAGCCAAAACAGCACGTAGCTACTGTTAGCGCGCGGCGTTGTGGAAAAATAACAGCGGCCGCTATTGATATAAATATATTTCCTCCCGCAGTTGGCCCCCCGAGTTATTCATTTGTGTGTTTATTTTCTTTTGGGAGCCCCAGTCTTGGCTGTGCAAAGGTTGCCTTTGTTTGCGATGGTCCTGCAGAACAGCTCAGCTGAGTGTGAAGTGCCGGGATACAGGAAGTGGGGTTGCTCTTTAACCCGCGCCTTGTGATAAATGGAGACACTTAACAATAGTGTATCCTGAGACCCGGACCTGGACCTGCTGACAGTAGCTTGTCCACACTGTGCACGTCCTTGTCTTTTAGAGGGCTCTCCTCTATACTCTCCGCTCAGATCCACTATACATAGGACAGTGTTTGCCGGATATCCCCAACACAGTGATCCAGGTGCCGTAGAGACGCTGCAGGAGGTTACAGCTGAGAGTCAGCCTGCGTCATTTACTGAGAACTCCGAGCGGCCTTTCTCAGGAACCCGCGCTGACCCTTGGTGCTCTGCTGACATGTCATTTCTGTGCATCAAAGCATGAGAGAAGAGCACAGCCATCAATCAAAGCTGGGATTCAGAAATGTATATGCATCATAACTGCAGTGCATTTCTTGCCCTCTTTGCATCTCTATTCCAAACATAATACAAATGAATTAGAATATACACAAAATGCAATGCTTGCACACTTGCATGCAGTTGCACATACATGCCTGCATGCATGCACTCACATGTGTCCTGTCTTCCCAAGTGCCCCTCCTGTCCTTGGCTCCTTAATGAGCAGTATGGAATCAGTAGGCCAGCACTGTACACAGCAGAAGTCATTTGAAGTTCACAGTTCAGACAGAGTGAGACAGAAAGGCGTACATACCCAAAATACAACCAGCTGTGGCGCTGCTGTGATGAATGCTACATCAGCACTGCCCATAACGCGCACACACACACACACACACACACAGAACCCATTACCGCATTACCCTAACAGTCTAAAGTTTCACTCACAAACACTTATGGATTATTACTAAAAATCTGACAAAGGACGGGGTTTGTCCTAGGGATCCAGATTTCACCACAACATCCATCTGTCAGCAAACCATCTCCATTATCCTCTGAATCACAAGCATGACTCAGCCGAGCACAGTGCCACATGTTCCTCACACCAGAATAGACGACCGACCCAACCACTTTACACTACTTGTCGATTGGAAGTGTGCTAAAGTTTTTCAACTTTCTTAGCTTATTTGTGGTTTGCCACAACTATCAAGATCACATCACATCCAGTTCCTCATCTAGGAACATATTGACTTATGTGTACCCTCCCCCAAACACACACACACACTCACACACACACACGCACACTCCATCACCACACTGTACAGTCAGTGCTGAGATGACAGTCACATGTGTCCAATAGCAAGCTGCTAACTGGGCCCAGAGTGTTTGGGATGGCATG
This sequence comes from Holocentrus rufus, assembly GCA_900302615.1. Taxonomy (NCBI): domain Eukaryota; kingdom Metazoa; phylum Chordata; class Actinopteri; order Holocentriformes; family Holocentridae; genus Holocentrus; species Holocentrus rufus. The sequence continues at coordinate 9,141 of OMLF01048552.1, read as the reverse complement.
AGAGACACGAAGGAAAGCCACATCATCTGGGAAACAGGTGACACATAGAAACTGAGAAGAGAAAAATACGGAAGAAAGGATTTCACAACTATTACATTCCATCCAACTTATTTTGCCCCAACAAGTAATTCAAATGCACTGACAGCTGACACAGTATCGTCAACATCCTAATTACGTAATAATATGACCGTAATGACTCCCGCAGTGTTGCAATACACAGCAAATGCGCATGCATCAAATGCAAACACAAATTAGAGGCGCACACACACACACAGCTGGAGATAACCTTAATTGTTAAACAGTTTGCAACTGTCACTTGATGAAAAATGAGCCGTTGGTGTGATCATAACAAAAGGAATTGTTTTCCCTGTAACCTTTGCCTTTTACAAAGAGGGAAAACACAGGAAATGAGATTTTAACAATTTCACCGTTACCACAGTCTAATAGAGAGCTACATGTCTGCAAAGTGATGAAGGTATCTCAATATTTAGCAATATTAAGGTGAAGATTTTTTTTATGCATTTATCCCCCCAAAAAATCCCACATTAGTTCTCTTAATCAGCATATGGATCAGAAAGATTTCCCTCCACCCAACGTGGGACAGCCGTGCCTATTCAAAACACATTAGACTAAGTGTGACACCGTCACGGTAGCAGATGTTCTTTACATTTCTTCCCATTCCTAACCTATTTCCTAGTCGCTAAACCACCAAAGCCCCACTCTCTCCTTTCACTCTTCCCTCTCCCCAACAGCACACCAAACCAGCACAAGACAAAGAGAAACAAGATGAATTAATACCAAGAGGGGTCCCAGCGGTATTGAGAGGGGATTGTTTTTTGTTCTAGTTGAAAATATTTCTCACTTTTTAGTGGAGCGCGCTCTGCTCCCACATGTATTGTCTGGCTGTGATCATGTGTCAGAGCTGTACAAGTGGGATGTGGGGCCGGGTGCCCGGCAGGCTTGTCTGAAGCAGACGGCTTGTTTGCGTGTACTTAACAGCTCCTCACAGCTGTGTTCTCTCCAAATGTAACAGGAGAAGACCTCATCCATCAGAAAAAGGCATTCTCCTTCCCCACCCCTCCTCCTCCTCCTCCTTTCTTCCTCCTATCTTCCTCCTCCCCCCATTTTTCGTTCAAGTGCCTCCATTGCGAAAGTGTCAGCAAACAGGGGAGAGGTCATGGCAGAGGTCGGCCCGTGAATCGGCGCGTTAGCCCGGCTTTTCTCTCTTCTCAAGAGGGTGTGCATTTCTCAAGAAGTTGCTTATGAGCGAAGTCACCCGGGCTCATGTCTTGTTTGGGGGGGGCCGAGCAAAATTGGATTGTGCCTGTGACAACACCGAGACACAGCTGTCTCGTCTAAAGCAAACTTTACAATAAAGTGTTCGTGTTTACGCGCCTTCAGCACGTGGTTCAAAGTTCAGCCGCTGTCTTTTTGTCATGTAAAACCCGTAACGAGCAAAGGTTTTTTTTTTTAATGGAATCAAAATGCCTTCTTGTGTTTATATGAGCAGTTTTGAATTAGCTTGATGTGCTTTTACCTGTTTATTCTTAGTCTCCTTTGGCCTACTAAAGACAGCAAAGACTTATTCTAACTTGACACAGGGGAACTGATCTGGGATTCATTTCCAGGTTAAAAGACCATGCAAACTTCAGTATGACTTCAGAGATTCATTATGCCGAGCTCTCCTTTCAAATTAAGGCACTTAACTGTAAATTATGGGATTTATTAGTCTTTATTTAAACAGGCAGTTGAACTGAGATTTCATTAAGCACATCTATTTTTCAAGGGAGACCTGGTCAAGAATGCAAAAACATACCGCAATGTGCATTAGCAAAAACCCAGTCAGAGACCAGAATCACATTAAGGCTAAGTGCAAAGTCAAAGTTCACAACAACTCTGCTCAGACAGCAGTCGTCCAGTAGCATAGATTGATTGTCTCTGTCCCGCTCTGGCCTGCTTTGTCCTGCCCCCGTCCCGTGCGGGGATAAGTCTGAACTGGGCTCGTCCGACGGCAGACCCTGGCCTTCTCCCAAGTCAACGGCGGCAAACTGTCACATCGTTTCAGTACACATCATACTGTCATTATTCACTAGACATACATCGTAACCTTTATGCCTCTGATTAACCCCGAGGGCTCCAGAGGAGGAGGGAGGAAAAGTTTCCAAAGACAGGAAATTCAACTTGAGGCTAGATGGGTTTACTTTCACTGCAGAGGCCCCTCCTCTGGTCTGACTCAGTGCACAGCCTGTAAATGTTTCACAGTGATTTCACATATGCGACAATAAATTAAGGGGCATTTATCAAAGTTGCTTTGTTGCAGCCTGACAAAAGCCTCTTTCTGCGTAAATTACTGCGGTAGACAAATGCACTTAGTCAACCTCCGCATCATGTGAAGGTGGCAACAAGGATTTACACACTAAGATGCCTCGTATGGAGAGCTCCTCATGCTCCGATTCATATAAAATAAAAGTGTTATCGTGATGAGCTGATGCATTTTAGATTTAAGGCATGTTGCTGAGGGAATTACAATGAATGCAGTAGCAGAATAAGGTTTAATTTTTACATCAAAATTAAAAGCAAATACTTCAGTTCATGGGAAAGATAAGTTGTGTAGAAATCATAGGTAGAATATGATTTTAGAGTGTGTTTATATCCTGTTTTAATGCTGAATTAATACAACATTAACAGTAACACAATAAGGAAAATTTTAGAGTTCAAAAATGTGGACAAAATAATAAGGAATTTAAGGTTTAAGAATTGTTCAATTAACATGGACCATAAATTATCAAGATTATTAGGTCTTGGCATCTTCTTTCCCTTTGCTCTGTATGAAACTTAGAAATTAGGAGACTGATTTTGGTCAAATTTAGCAGGAATATTGACACATTTTAAAGGAAAATTTCCAGATTATTTTTGGATTTGTGCAATTTTCACACCACATATTCACGTTGCATCGGTGCAAAGCGCTTTACCCGGCAGATTCACCAGCGAAAGCCTGCCTGAGAACATGTTGATACAGTATATGAATAAACAAAAAAGAAACAATGCAGCAAATAAAGCATGTGCTGAGACAAAAAGAAATCACACATATACACATACCTGCAGCTCCCACTATAGTATAGCACTCATAGTGACATGTCAACAAGCGTGTATTCAGGTATTGCCTCTCCCTAACTCTGTCTTCTGGGAACAGACTAATTGCACTAGAACAGAAATAGAGCTGAGAAGTCTGAATGTGCTCCCGGAGAGACACCCCCAC